>JAJPUD010025315.1:0-17729 GCA_023553655.1 Myrmecobius fasciatus | reverse complement strand
TGGTGAGAGCTCTGTTCTGCTTCTTACTCAATTTTTTTTTTTTTTTTAGCAAGCTTGGGGGTCTGCTTAAGGTAGAGAAGCCTGGGCATTGGTAGTTTGCCCTGGGGCAATTCCACTCATTAACTTCCAGTGCTAAGCCAGTGGGGCTAGTACGTTGCCCAATTTACTCCTTATAAAAAGCAAATCTGCCAGAACACTTGCCCCCAATCAGGGCAGAGTGTCCCGAGGGCCTCAGATACTCCCCAGGTGTTTGGAGTTTGGGGTTTCTGCCACACTGAGCTTAGTCGCACCCAGTTCTCTACCCTTGGTTTCAGAGTTGCACTGAGCAAACTGCTTACCCTGCTTACCAACTGAAACAGACCTGCTATGAAGTTCTTCAGAGGTAACTGCAAGCAGTGTTTCATAGTCCAAATATTTCTGGATTAGTTGACTTAAAGATCAATTCAGAGGCTTATTTTATTGTTGATTTGAGAGAAGGTCAGAGGAGGACACAGATAGTCACGTTTTCACTTCACCATCTTGGCTCGGCCCCTCCCTCCCAGAAGATAATTTATAAAAGGCACAGATTATTTTCTGCAAAAAAGAGTGTCAATAGATGCCAAGGATGATAGCTTTAGGATTTGGAATTTGTTGCATCAAGGAGCCAGTCATTTCTTAGGCAGTACAATAATATATTGAAGTATACTTTACGAAAACTTTTTGCAATCATTATCAAAGATTACCTGGAACAGAAGTACATTATATGCAAAAGTTGTTGTTTCAAAAGACATTTCTTTTGTATTTCTAACCAATTTTAAGCTCACCTCTCTATGTTCTTCAGATAGACATTGATTCTAATAAGTGTGGAAAAGGAATGGTAACCTTAGTTTTCATAATATCATTTCCTATTTTTCCATCACATTTGAATACCTCTCATATTTTAGTAATCCAATTCAACAACACATTTATAAAAATCTATTTAATGTGCACAGTATTTTCTTATGTGGCATTCATAAATAAAGAAGACACAGATCCACTCACCTGGTACTGTATAATTTAATTGGGTATCTAAGGTATCCAGAAATACATATATATTCTTATAGCTATTGAAAAAGTCAGATAAAAACTGACTGTTTATAAATAATTTTACTTATCAATACATAATAACATAAATACATAATTAAATAATGAATTCAAATTAATAAGTTATTAAATTATTGGAAGCATTTTGAGTTTTAGTTTCAGTCAACCATTTGCTGAATATCTCCTTATCTTTTCCTCCCTCATTGCCTTTTTCTTATATTGTTCCCTGTGTTTGGAATATCTCCCTGGGCTTTTTTTTTCCATCTGAAATTCTAACTGCATTTTGTCCTTCTAAACTCTCATAACTCTTTGTAATTCTCTAATACATCTCACAGATTCTTTGTTGTCCCATACTTGTAGCTTAGTAAACACTGAAAAAGTGGCTACTATGTACCAGGCAATGTTCAAGGGATAAAAAAAAAAAAAAAGATTAAGAAAAAAAAATAAAAACAGTACATAACATAAAAGGAAACCAAGAAATTAAGGGTTCATGGAATCAACCTGGTGCTGCAACATGGTGGCAAGTCAGAGAAGTCCCAAAGAGTGCAGCAAAGTCAGACATGAGATGTCTGTGCTGAGTCCCCTCCTTTGAAATTCATGGCTCTTCCCTCCAGTCAGATAGTATTTTCCCTTCTAGGTAAGTATAACCTGAAAATAAGAACTGTGTATTCTATTATTTTTATCCATTCTTACAATTTGAATTTATTGAAGTAATAATAAAAACATTTCTCAGCATATGTGCTTTGGCAAATTCATACTTCTACTTATGAAGAAGTGGTTTTGTATAAATTAGATGCCTAAAATAGTTGATTTTGCATGATTTGATTGTTAGGTTCTTCACTTTCTGGCAAATGCAGAGTGGTAGATAGGTTCATGATATTGGTGGAAGCCATATGTGAAAGAAAAAATTTGGAGGATGTTGTACATTTCATTCTCACTAATTATAGGAATATCCAAAACATTCAGATGTGGAAGAAAAGAAAAATCATGTATTAGTTGCCAACAATGCTAGTAAACAAAGAACTTGTAAAACTACAAATATTCCCAATAAGCTCCAGGCTCACAGTACATCAGAGAAATATGCTGCAAGAAAAGGTAAGAGAATGTTTTGGCTGGTCTCCTAATTTGATCATTTTAGGAAATCCAAAAAGAACAAATTTCCAGTAATGCCCATAGGCTACTGATGCATAGCACAGAGTCTTCCAGAGTATCCTGGTGGCTAAGAAGTTCATTGTCTTGCCATGTACAACCAAATTATCAGCAATATAAATTGAACCTCAGGGTTGCCTAATTACAAACTGGCCATGTATTCACTATATTGAGTTATGCCTCAAGTTGTATAATGTACTAGAAATTTTTCTTTGAGTAAAATGCCTTTACATACTATTAAATGTTAAGGATATTTTTGAAAAAAAAAGTTCCATATTCTCACATAAAATTACTACTGAGTTCCTAACTTCTGGTTTTGTTTTGTTTTTTTTTTTTTTGAAAGACCCTCCATTGTCCATAATCCCTAAATCGAAATTCCTGTAATCTTTATTTTTGTCCTTGAATTTTTGACTCCTTTCATTTTCATTTTTTCCTGAAGCAATTCTAAGTAGATATATTTGAACAGTGTTGATATTCTCAGTAACATATTTCAATTAATATGTATATTAACCTATATTTTATTGTCATGATATCAACATTAGGATTGGAAGAGGAAGAAGATTGTGAAAGGAAGTCATTGTGGGATTCAGAGGTATTTTTTATTGTTATTTTGAAAATTCAATCTTGATTTTTGCTTTTAATTACCTTATAGATGTACTTATTTACTAAGCACTTCAATTGCCTGGGTAGAATTTGAATGGGAATCTTAACAGCTTGAAGGGATTTCAGAAATAATTGAGTACAACTATCCATTTAAGATGTGGGGCAGGCACACCCCAGAGAAATATGCTAACTTGCCTATGGTCTCACTACTAGTTTAGAGAAGAGCCAAGAAGACAATGCAGTGGTCTTAACTTTCAATACTTCATTCAATTTCAAAGTGACTTTCAGTCTGTCATTCAATGAACAAGTATCATAGCACATTATGTTGTTCTAAGTATTAAGATATATTCTAGTAAAGTAAAAGACTTTGGACAAATAGAACCTTACTTCCCTATTATATGATCAGGTTCCCAACAAGTTAGAAGAGAGAACAAGGGCACCTATACAAGTTGATGTTATGGCCAACTCTGAGCAAGTTACTGTGTAACTCTCATACATAACTACAGAGGCCAGTACAAAGGCAAATGGCAGAGTTGGTTGTGTTCAGTCAGGAAAGACTTAAAAAAAGTGGTAATAATTAGGGTGTAATGATAAGCTCATGTTTGGATTAACAGAAAGGAAGCAGGAAAACAAGCAGAGAGGAAGAGGATAGAAATTAAGCTTGCAAGCAATAGAAATCTTGAGGGTTAGTTGTTACAGAGAGTTACCAATAAAAAACATGGATTATTTTCCATAAAAAAAAAGAATGTCAGTGTCAGAGGATGCCTTGAATGATAGCTTTAGGATTTGGGATTTGATTTGAATCAAAGAGCCAGTGGGTTCTGAAGAAGTATAATAAGGGATTAAATCATATTTTAGCAAAGAATTTTGTGATCATCATCAAAGATTAACGGGAAAGGGGTGCATTATAGGCAAATTCCAAAAGAAATTTCCCTTGCATTTCTCACCAATTTAAAGTTCACATTTCTTTTTTCTTCATATAGGTATTGAATCATTAAGGTATTATTAATAATGTTAATATAATGTAATTTACAAATATAATTTTATTGTAATTCTTTACCTTCCACTTTTTAAAAAAAATGGAGCTAGTTTCCAAAACTTTCATTTCTAATACATGTAGTAAATATTATTAATACATATTACATAATGACCTCATATAGAACTGGAAAAAAGAAATAGTAATTTCACATTCCAAAATATCCTATTATATTCCTTTATTTCATTTTAATTGACAAAATCTATTTTATATGCAAAGTATTTTGTTAAATGATACTCAGAAACAAAGAAGAATAAGTTTCAGCCATCTGGTACTTTCTAATTTAATTGTGGATTTAAGGCATCCACAAAAAAAAAAAAAAAATTCTCATAGCTATTGAAAAAGTCAGTTAAAAAACTGACAATGTTATTAATCTATTTGGTAGTATTTATAAATTTAGATCAGTATTTCCTCTTCATGAATCTCTTTTTCAGTCAAGCTTTTCCTGAATATCTCCTTATTTTTTCCTCCTTCAGGACCTTTCCTTATATTGCTCCCTGTGTGTGGAATATCTTCCTGGGTCTTTTTTTGTCCCTTCTGAAATTCTAGCTCTATTTCAAGGCCCATGACAAACACTCCCATGTATATAAAGGTTTCATGTGTTCTTTTAAACTCTCATAACTCTTTGTAATTCTCTAATACCTCTCATACGTTCTTCTTTCTCCTATACCTGTAACTTAGTAAATAGGAGCAGCTATATGCCAGGCAGTATGCTAAGTTGGAGGGAAAGAAAGCTAACAAACAAAAGACATTCTCTGCCCTCAAGGAGCTACAATCTACCCCAGGGAGACTACCCATAACATAAAAAGAAACCAAGAAATTAGGGGTTGGTGCACAAGACCTGGTGCTGCAGTATGGTAGAAAAGTCAGAGAAGTCCCAAAGGGTGCAATAAAAAGAGAAATGAGTTGTATGGGTTTAATGCACTCCTTTGAATTTCAAGACTCTTCCCTCCTGTTAGATGGTATCTTCTCTTCTAGATAATAATAACATGAGAATAAAAACTGCATATCTTATTATTTTTATCCATTCCTACTATTTGAATTTGTTAAATTAATAAATAAATATTTGTCAGCATATGTGCTGTGGTAAATTCACATGTCTAGTTATGGAGAAGAATATTTTTTTATAAATCAGATGTCTACAATAAGTGATTGAACACCTCATTTTTTTCATGATTTGATTGTTAGGTCTATCACCTTCTGGCAAGTGCAGTCTGGTAGATAGGTTCACATCATTTGTGCTAACCTATATTTATGAACAATGTTGGAGAATATTGTACATTTCATTCTCATTAATTATAGGAAAATCCAACAGACTCAGAGGAGAAAGCAAAGGAAAATCATATTTTAGTTACGAAAGATACTGGGAAACAACTATCTCGTGAAACTCCAAATATTCCCGATCAGCTACAAGCTCAGGGCACATCAGGGAAATGTGCTGAGAGAAAAGGTAAGTTATTGTTTTCACAGGCTCCTGATTTCATCATTTTAGGAAATCTACAAGGAATACATTTCTACTGATGCCCATTGCCTATAGTTTTATAGCACAAAGTCTTCCAGCCTCAGGGCTAAGATGTTCAGTCTTGCCCAGGGTCATACAACCCAAATATCAGCAATGTAAACTAAACACACAGTTGCCAAATTCCAAACTGGCCCTGTATCCACTATACTGTGCTATACCTCAAGTTGTAGAATATGCCACAAAACGGTATTTTGATAATATGACTTAAAATACTATTAAATATTAAGTTCACATTTGAAAAAAATGATGTATATTCTCATAAAAAATTACCATTAAGCCCTTAGCTTCTGTTTTGGAAAGATCCTACCTTGTCCATAATTCCTAAGTGCAAATGTTACTATCTTAATCTGATTTTGTACCCTGGAATTTTTTGTCTCCTGTCATTTTCATTTAATTTCTCCTGAAGCCATTCTGAGTAGACATATTTGAACAGTTTTCATATTCTCACTAGCAAAATTTCCAATTATTACTGTGGTTATTTATGTATATTTATTGCCATTATATCAACATTAGGACTGCAAGAAGAAGAAGAAACAGATTCACCTTGGCATTCAGAGGTATTTTCTGCTGAGGTATTTTGAAACTTTAATCTTGAGTGTTACTTTTAAAATTACATTTTAGATTTACTTATTTATTAATCACTGCAATTTTTTGGGTGCCGTTAGAATGGGAATTTTAGTGCTGGAAGGGATTTCAGGAATAATCTAGTACTACTGCCCGTTTAAAACGTGGGAAAGCCACACACCAGAGAAGTCAGCTAACTTGCCTATAGTCTCACTACTAGTTTAGTGAAGAGCCAAAAAGACAATTCAATGGTCCTAACTTTCAGGACTTCATGTTTTCCACTTTACTCATTAATACTTTCTCAGTTCAGTGAACCAGTATCATAGTGTCTTATTCTAGTCTTGGTATTAAGATACATTCCAGTAAAGTAAGAGACATTGAACAAATAGAATCTTACTTCCCTACTACATATTCCCTTACCTACAAGTCTGCGGATAGGGCAAAGGCACCTATATGTTAATTTTATTGCCAACTCTTAGCAAATTTATGTGTAACTTCTAAACACACCTGCAGAGGCCAATAAGGCAAATGGTAGATCTAGTTGTGTTCAATCAGGAAAGACTTAATGAAAGAGGTCATAATTAGGGTGTAATGAAAGGGTCATGTTTGGATTGGCAGAGAGGAAGGAAGAAAACATACAGAAGAGAGAGGATAGTAATGGGGCTTGTAAGCAATGGAAATCTTGATGTTTCAGAGAGCCACTCATGAAAGGCATGGATTATTTTCTATAAAATGAATGCCAGTGGATGCCTTGAATGAAAGCTTTAGGTTTGGGATTGAATTTGTATCAAGGAGCCAGTCATTTCTTAGGCAACATAATAATGTAGGGAAGTCTATTTTAGAAAAGCTTTTTGTGATCATTATCAAAGATTACCTGGGACAGAGGTACAGTATAGTCAAAAAGGTGTTGTTCCAAAAAAAAATTTCCTTTGCATTTCTCACCAATTTTAAGCTCACCTCTCTTTGTTGTTTAGATAGACATCAATTCTTTATGCTATTATTAATATATAACAGAGGGAATTTAAATCAGGACTGGAATAATAATTTCATTGTAATTCTGTAGCTTCCAACTTTTTAAAAAATGCATCTAGTTTCTGAAATTTTATGTTCTGTTACATACAGTAAATTTTATTAGTATACATTGCATTGTGACCTCATATAGAACTGAGGAAAAGAAATCATTTTTCGGATTCCAAAATATTATTTCCTATTTTTACATTATATTTTAATAGCTCCCATATTTTAGTAACTCAGCTCAATAAAATATTTATAAAATATTTTATATGCAAAATATTTTGTTATATGGCACTCACTAACAAAGAAGACTAAATTTCAGCCATCTGGTACTTTCTAATTTAATTGAGGATTTAAGGCACCCACAAAAAGTTTTATTTTCTCATAGTTATTGAAAAAGTCAGTTAAAAAACTGACAATGTTATTAATCTATTTGGTAGCATTTGGAAATTCAGATAAATTTATTTCCTCTTCATGAATCTCTTTTTCAATCAAGCATTTTATAAATGTCTCTTTTTCTTTTCCTCCCTCAGTATCTTTACTAATATTGTTCCCTGTGAGTGGAATATCTTCCTGAGTCTTTTTTTTTCCCTTCTGAAATTCTAGCTGTATTTCAAGGCCCATGTATATAAAGTTTTCTTTCATCTTTCTAAACTCTTAAAACTCTTTGTAATTTTCTAATATATCCCATACATTCTTCTTTCTCTCATACTTATAGCTTAATGGGAAATGGCCACGTTAGTTGTGTTCTATCAGGAAAGACTTAATGAAAGAGGCAATAATTACAGTGTAATGATGAGGTCATATTTGGTTTGTCAGAGAGGAGGGAGAAAAACGCAGAGAGAGAGAGAGGATCGTAATGACACTTACAAACAATGCAAGGTTTAGTATTTACAGAGGACCACTATAAAAGGCACAAATTATTTTCCATAAAAAAAAGATAGTCAGTGGGGGTTAGCTAGTTGTAGTGGATGGAGCACCAGCCCTGAAGCCAGGAGAATCTGAGTTCAAATCTGGCCTTGTACATTTCCTGACTGTGTGACCTTGGGCAAGTCACTTAACCCCAATTGCCTCAGCAACCTCCCCCAAATTAATTAATTAAAAAAAGAGTATCAGTGGATGCCTTGAACGATAGACTTAGGATTTGGGGTTTGATTTGAATCAAAGAGCCAGTCATTTCTTTGGCAGTATAATAATGTCTTGAATCATATTTTAGGAGACTTTTTGTGATTGTTATTAAAGATTAACTGGAACAGAGGTACATCATTGGCAAAACGATATTGTTTCAAAATGGTATAAAGTGATAAACTGGAATAAGTTTGGAAGTAGTAAAGGATAAATAATAATGTTTATTTTAGAGAAAGCTTAAGCAGTATATAGCTATTAATTGCCTGCAGAGAGCAAAGGAGATGAGGTTTTTTTAAAGGGTAAGTAAATACGTGGAGAAATATGGGTATCATGAATACAAATGAAGAAGTTGGAAACTGTTGAAGGACTCACATGATTACAGAGTGAGGTAACTTTTTAGTGTGTTAGTTGTTAGGAAAACTTTCAATGGGTTTTTCTCAGAGATTGCTTACATTTTTAGATCTTGAGAGTAAAGTCATGGTTTTCATGTCTTCTGGCTAAAGAGCATCAGAAATCTGCATCCTGTCACATTCATTTTTATAACTGGGATAGGCTGAGTTGAGGGGAGTAGCTCTCAGTTTTATATTGGAAATAACCAAAGGCAGAGGCATAAAGTTTACACTAATTAGGGGAGGTAAAATGGAGAATGGAGCCTGTTCTTACCAGATACTACCAGATACATAAAAAATTATAATCCAAAAGAGGTTTGGAGGTGATCAGGAGTATTTAAAGACATCAAGCATTAGGACAAGAAATTAAACCAAAGAGAAAAAGACATAATTTATGTGTGGCCTCTAGAGAAAGTGACAATTGTATTGAATACTGGACTAGAAACAATGCATTTTTTTAGTATAATATGTATTGATGATGTGCTTAAGCTAAAATTTCATGTTTCTGTGATGAGGAGAAATGCTACTTACATAAAGCCTAGTCTCCTTCCTTTTTATCCATTCTTTTGCTTTTTTACTCTTATTTCTGTATGAGTTTCTATGTGTGTGTATGAATGTATGTGTATATATATATATATGTGTATGTGCACATATATTTCTGCATATACTTATTATATGGATAAATATATATTGTGATATGTGTATATATGTACATTAAAATTTACAAAGATATAAAGATAGACTGATAGGCAAAACTTAGCTCAATTTGCACTGTGCAAGACTTTGTTGCTTGCTCAGTATTGTCATTCGTGTCTGATACTTTGGGGTTTTCTTGCAAAGGAACTGAAGTAGTTTGCCATTTCCTAATTAGTAAGGAAATGAAGCAAACAGGATTTAATGACTTGGCCAGGGCCGTGCTGCTAGTGTCTGAGTCAAGATTTGAACTCAGGAAAAGGAATCTTCTAATTCGAAGCCCAGGGCTCTGTCAAATATACCACTTCTTCTAAGGGATTATGTCCTGGAGTTTTAACTGAAATCATAATTTTTCTCCCATTTTGTTAACAAAATCATATTTTACATGTATGATATGATATCATCAAGACTATCTTAATAATAATGTACAGAGCTAGAATTTTATCATTATTTCCAAGTTAGCTATTTCTGTATGAAAAAGTGTACCCCACACTGCAGCACTATGTTTCCCAGAGTGATCTCATCTAAAGCAAAAACACAGAAGAGTAACCTTGAAAAGTGGAAGTATGAAATTGTTGTTTTGAAGAAAATGATATAAAAACATTTTATTTTTGGTAGAACTCTCGTTTCTCTCTGGAAATTCTTCACAATTTACCAGCAGAAAACATTCAGGACTGCTTTTGTTACTGTGCTATTATCAATTATTTTGTTGATCTTTTCATTTCATCAGTGCTCCTCTGAATGTCTCTTGGAAGGATCTGCAAGACATATAATTACAACTACATATCAAAACACAAAAGAAAGTATTTTGATGGGACAACATGAAGGTAAGATTATATTATGAAAATAAGCAGGTTTCTTTAAAAAAGAAAAGGGAAAAGAAAAGCAATATCTAGGAGCTGGAGAAATGCTTGATAGTGGGTGGATACAGATTTCCCACATCAGGACAATTATTGCTCATCTCCAGCAATATAGATTATCTGTCTCTCCTGGAAATTAAACAAACCCAGGTATTCCAATTGTTCAGAGCCATTAGAGTAATTTATTTCCCACTGCCAGCATGAGTGAAGAAAAAAAGAACATCAAATTAGAAAGACATCATCAGGCAATTTGATAATCCTCTATCTAGAAGGAGGATAATATCTTCTTTACCCTAGTTGAGTGAATAAAAAGATGTATAAAGAAAATAGCTAAAGTACTTGTACTACTGAGGCCTATTGTAAACAATGTGTTTTGTGCTGTCACTGAAATAACTATTTTAAAGCTTCTTTCAATTTCTTAATACTTTGTCTAGAATGATACATATTAAACCCAACTTACTATATAGTAAAATATATTTTATATAGTATATATATCATAAAATGTAGTATATATATATTTATACTATGTATATAATACACACAGATATATATAGTAAAATATATATTACTATAGTATGTGATTTATTAAGACTTTTTGGACTAATTACACATTTAATATCATAAAATAAATGATCAAAACATTAATTTTTTTCTGATGCTTATTATCAAGATCTTTATCAATAGCATGATATTCCATTAACATGATATTACATGTTATCTGTTCATAATATTGAATTAATAATTGAGAGATTTAAAACAACTTTATCCCTTTAAGATAACTTGCAAAATTGAAAGGTGTTTTTTTCTCCCCTGAGGCAATTTGGCTTGAAGTGGTGTCTGAAATCAGATTTGAACTCAGTATTCACTGTGCCACTTAGCTGCCCCTCCCCCCTGTTTTTTCTTACATTATTCCTTAGATATTTTTAATAGACATTCTTTCTGTATGGAGAAAAATGAAAATATATTAACTATTTATGATACAAGTATATTTCTTTTTTTTATTAAAGCTTTTTATTTGTATAACATATGTATGGGTAGTTCCCCAGCATTGATCTTTACAAAGCTCTCCATTACAACTTTTACCCCCAGTCCCCTCCCCTCCCCAGATGGCAGGAAGTCCACTACATGTTAATACTGTTGAAATACTTGACAAGTTGTGCAAGAAAAATCCTATCTACAAGAAAAAAAAAGAAAATCAGAGAAAGGCAACACAATGCAAGCAAACATCAATAGAGATCATGAAAATGTTACGTTGTGGTCCATATTTCATATCCCTCTCTCTGGGTGTATATGGTTTTCTTCAGTGAACAATTGGAACTGGTTTGAGACATTTTTTTTGTTGCAGAGAGCCATGGACCTCAGAATTGATCGCCATATGGTATTGTTGTTGCGGTGTATAATGATCTCCTGGTTCTGCTTGTTTCACTCAGCATCAGTTCATGCAAGTCTCTCCAGGCCTCTCTGAAATCGTCCTGCTGGTCATTTCTTACAGAACAATAATATTCCATAACATTTATATACCATAATTTATTCAGCCACTCTCCAATTGATGGTCATCCATTCAGTTTCCAGTTTCTAGCCACTACAAAAAGGGCTGCCACAAACATTCTTGCACATGTGGGTCCTTTTCCCTCCTCTAAGATCTCTTTGGGATATAGGCCCAATAGAAACACTGCTGGGTCAAAGGGTATGCACAGTTTGATAACTTTTTGAGCATAGCTCCAAATTGCTCTCTCCAGAATGGTTGGGTCCGTTCACAGTTCCACCAACAATGTATTAGTGTCCCAGTTTTCCCACATCCCCTCCAACATTCATCATTATCTTTTCCTGTCATTTTAGCCAATCTGACAGGTGTGTAGTGGTACCTCAGAGTTGTCTTAATTTGCATTTCTCTGATCAATAGTGATTTGGAGCAACTTTTCATATGATGAGAGATGGTTTTAATTTCATCATCTGAAAATTGTTCATATCCCTTGACCACTTATCTATTGAAGGGTGGCTTGAATTCTTATATATATGGGACAATTTTCTATATATTTTAGAAATGAGGCCTTTATGAGAATCATTAAATGTAAAGATGATTTCCCAGTTTGATGCTTCCCTCCTAATCTTGTCTGCATTAGTTTTATGTGTACAGAAACTTTTTAACTTAATATAATCAAAATTATGTATCTGGTGTTCAATTAGGAGTTCCAGATCTTCTTTGGACATAAATTTATTCCATCTCCACAGGTCTGAGAGGTAAACTATATTAAGTTCCTCTAACTTGCTTACAAAATCAATCTTTATATTTAGATCTTGAACCCATTTAGATCTTATCTTGGTATGTGGTGTGAGGTAAGGGTCAAGCCCTAATTTCTTCCACACTAGTTTCCAATTTTCCAGCAGTTTTTGTCAAATGATGAGTACTTATCCCAAAAGCTGGGGTCTTTGGGTTTATGAAACACTAAATTGCTATACTTATTGCCTAGTTTGTCCTGATAACCTATCCTGTGCTCTATCGACTGCTCTATTTCTTAGCCAGTAGCAAATGGTTTTGATGACCGCTGCTTTATAATATAGTTTTAGATCTGGTACAGCAAGGCCACCTTCATCTGCCTTTTTTTTTTCATTAATCCCCTTGAAATCCTTGACCTTTTGTTCTTCCATATGAACTTTGCTACTATTTTTTCTACATCTCTAAAATAATTTCTTGGGAGTTTGATTGGTATGGCACTAAATAAGTAGATTAGTTTGGGTAGTATTGTCATTTTTATCATGTTCGCTCTGCCTACCCATGAGCACTTAATGTTTTTCCAATTGATTAGGTCTGATTTTATTTGTGTGGAAAGTGTTTTGTAATTTAGTTCGTATAGTTTCTGACTTTTCCTTGGCAGATAGATTCCCAAATATTTTATCCTATCATCTGCTATTTGGAATGGAATTTCTTTTTGTATTTCTTGCTGCTGAACTTTGTTGGTAATATATAAAATGCTGATGATTTATGTGGATTAATTTTGAATCCTGCCACTTTGCTAAAGTTGTGAATTGTTTCTAGTAGTTTTTTAGTTGAGTCTCTAGGGTTCGCTAAGTATACCATCATGTCATCTGCAAAGAGTGATAATTTGGTTTCTTCATTACGTACTCTGATTCCTTTTATCTCTTTTTCTTCTCTTATTGCTAAAGCTAACATTTCTAATACAATATTAAATAGTAATGGTGACAGTGGGCAGCCTTGTTTCACTCCTGATCTTATTGGAAATGGTTTGAGTTTGTGTCCATTACATATGATGTTTGCTGATGGCTTTAAAGAGATACTACTGATCATTTTAAGGAAAAGCCCATTTATTCCTATACTCTCTAGTGTTTTTAATAGGAAAAGGTGTTGGATTTTATCAAAGGCTTTTTCTGCATCTATTGAGATAATCATATGGTTTTTGTTAGTTTGGTTATTAATATAATTAATTATGCTGATAGTTTTCCTAATATTGAACCAGCCCTGCATCCCTGGTATAAATCGTACTTGGTCATAGTGTACTATCCTGGGGATGACTTTCTGTAATCTCATTGCTAATATCTTATTTAAAATTTTTGAATCAATATTCATTAGGGAAATTGGTCTATAGTTTTCTTTCTCTGTTTTCACCCTACCTGGTTTAGCTATCAGCACCATATCTGTCTCATAGAAGGAATTTGGCAATATACCTTCTGTCCCTATTTTCTCAAATAATTTGTATAATGTTGGAATTAATTGTTCTTTGAAAGTTTGGTAGAATTCACATGTAAATCCATCTGGCCCTGGAAATTTTTTCTTAGGGAGTTGGTTAATAGCTTGTTCTATTTCTTTTTCTAATATGGGGCTATTTAAATAATTTATATCCTCTTCTGTTAACCTGGGCAATCTATATTTTTGTAGGTATTCCTCCCTTTCATTTAGATTATCAAACTTACTGGCATAAAGTTGGGCAAAGTAACTCCTAATTATTGCTCTAATTTCCTGTTCATTGGAGGAAAGTTCTCCCTTATCATTCTTGAGACTAACAATTTGATTTTCCTCTTTCCTTTTTCTTATCAAATTAACTAAAGGTTATCTATTTTGTTGGTTTTTTTGTAGAACCAACTCTTAGTTTTATTTATTAATTCAATAGTTTTCTTATTTTAAATTTTATTAATTTCTCCTTTTATTTTTAGAATTTCCAATTTGGTATTTAATGGAGGGTTTTTAATTTGTTCTTTTTCTAGTTTTTTTTTTAATAATAAGCCCAATTCATTGATCTTTTCTTTCTTTATTTTATGCAAGTAAGCATGTAGAGATATAAAATTGCCCCTTATAACTACTTTGGCCGTATCCCACAGATTTTGGTATGTTGTCTCCTTATTGTCATTCTCCTGGATGAAATTATTGATTATATCTATGATTTGCTCTTTCACCCATTCATTCTTCAGGATTAGATTATTTAATTTCCAATGAACTTTTGGTTTATTTTCTCTTGGCATAATATTGCATGTGATTTTTATTGTATCATGATCTGAAAAAGATGCATTTACTATTTCTGCCTTTCTGCATTTGATTTTGAGGTTTTTATGCCCTAACACATGGTCAATTTTTGTATAGGTTCCATGGACTGCTGAGAAAAAAGTAAACTCCCTACTGTCTCCATTCAACTTTCTCCATAGATCTATCATACCTAGCTTTTCTAACATTTGGTTTATCTCCCTAGTTTCTTTCTTGTTTATTTTGTGGTTTGATTTATCTAGTTCTGAGAGAGCAAGGTTGAGATCCCCCACTAGTATCATTTGGCTGTCTATTTCTTCTTGCATCTCTCTTAATTTCTCCCCTAGGAATTTGGATGCTATTGCACTTGGTGCATATATATTTAGTATTGATATTGCTACATTATCTATGGTACCCTTTAGTAAAATATAGTTTCCTTCCTTATCTCTTTTGATTAGATCTAACTTGGATTTTACTTGATCTGAGATAAGGATTGCTACCCCTGCTTTTTTTTATTCACCTGAAGCATAATATTTTCTGCTCCAGCCTTTTACCTTCATCCTATATGTGTCACTATGTTTTAGATGTGTTTCTTGTAGACAACATATTGTGGGATTCTGGTCTTTAATCCAGTCTGATATCCGCTTCCGCTTTATGGGAGAGTTGATCCCATGCACATTCACAGTTAGAATAACTAATTCTTTATTTCCTGTCATCTTATTTACCCAAGTTATGTTTTCCACTTTCCTTTCCCCTTTCTCCCCCCTCGCCCCTCCTCAGTACTTTGCTTTTGATGACTCCCTCTCCCAAACAATCCACCACCCTTTAGATCCCCTCCCCCCTTTTTTAAACTCCTTTCCCCTGATTCTTCTATTTTCCCTTCTAATAATTTATCCCTTTCTTTTTCCTCCTTTCCCTCCCACTTCCCTCTAGCAACAGACAAGTTTCTATGTGAAATCGAATATCTGATATATACTTTTAGAGCCCAACCTGATGAGAGTAAGATTTACACAATGCTCATCTCCCTCCCCTCTTTCTCTCAATTGTATTAGGTTTTCTTTGCCTCTTCAAGTGATTTTACCTTGTTTTTACCTCCTTTTTTTTTAGATCTTATTTTACCACTTTTTCCCTCTGTTACCCAGTATGACAACCTTTTCCCCTTTAGTTCTCTTTTTCATATTATCAAAGTAAAATCAAATTATACCCCCATTCCTTAAGGATACCCCTAGTAGAGATATAGTTCTCAAGAGTTCTTTCCTTTTTACCTTTTTATGCATCTCTTGAGTTCTGTGTTTGGATGTCGAATTTCTTGTTCAGATCTGGTCTTTTAATTAGAAATAGGTGAAATTCTCCTGTATCTTTAAATGACCATCTTCTTCCCTGGAAGATGATGCTCATTCTAGCTGGATAGCTTATTCTTGGCTGTAATCCAAGTTCTTTTGCCTTTCAGAATATCTGATTCCAGGCCCTTCGATCCTTCAATGTGGAAGCTGACAAATCCTGTGTAATTCTAATGAGAGTTCCTCAGTATTTGAACTGTTTTTTTTCTAGCAGCTTGTAATATCTTTTCCTTGGTGCAATAGTTCTGAAATTTGGCCACGATATTCCTTGGGGTTTTAATTTTGGGGTCTCTTTCAGGAGGTGATCGGTGAATTCTTTCAATACCAACTTTGCCTTCTGATTCTAAAACATCAGGGCAATTCTCTTTCATGATTTCCTGGAAGATAGCATTAAGGTTCTTTTTTTCATCGTGACTTTCAGGGAGTCCAATAATTCTTAGATTGTCTCTCCTGGATCTGTTTTCCAAGTCAGTTCTTTTTCCTAGGAGATATTTCATATTTTCTTCTATTTTTTCATTTTTTTTTGTTTTTGTTTTACTGATTCTTTTAGTCTTATTGAGTCATTCATTTCAATTTGTTCAATTTTAATTTTTAAGGTATTATTTCCTTCAGTTATCTTTTTTAGGTCCTTTTGTAACTGGCCAATTGAATTTTTTGGTTCATTGCATTCCTTTTCCACTTGGCCCATTTTATTTTTCAGTGAATTGTTGTCTTTTTCCAATTCACCAATTTTGTTTTTTAGTGAATTGTTGTCTTTTACTAATTCACTATTTTTATTTTCCAGTGAGTTGGCGACTTTTTCCAATTAACCAGACTTATTTTCCAGTTTTTCACATCTCTGTTGCAGGGCGATGTTTCCTTCTTGCACTGCTCTCAGTTTATTTCCCCAATCTTCTTCTAGCTCTCTTTTGAGATTCTTTATGCAATCTTCCAGGTAAGCCTTCTGAAAGGGAGACCAGCTTAAGTCCACCTTTGTGGCTTTATCTGGGATTGTTTTCAGAATCTCAGGATCTGGGGACTGTTCTAGTTTCTCTCTGTAAAAGCTGTCTATGGTGAGAGCTCTCTTCTTCTTGCTCATGATGGTTAGCTGAGGTGTCAGTCACCAGCAGGGAATTCTGCAGCCTCAGCAGCAGCAGTAGCAGCAGTGGCAGCAGCAGCAGAAGGGATTTCAATTTGCCCTGGGGCTGTTTGCCGAGTTGACTTCAGGTCTGGGGCTGATCTGGCTAGATCCGCACTAGGACCACACTTTCAGCTGCTCTCAATCCACCCTTCATCAAAGGCAGACCTGCCAAAGCACCTGTCCGAAAGCAGAGCAAAGTGGCCCAAGGGTCTCCCAGGGACTTCCTGGCAGCCTAAAATCCTCTGGTCCGTCCCAGCCCCGGACCCGCACCCCGGCTGCGCACTGGCGCCTGAGCCTCGGGAGCTGCTCAATCCCCCGCCCGTCCAAAACTGACCTCAGAAGTTCTCCCAAAGTAGACATCTGATAGAAGTGGGCTGTAGTCCAAGTGCTCGGCGAAGCCCTCACTCCAGAACCACTTCAGAGGCTCAGCCTGTCTGTGTCCGAGGGAAGGTCTCAGGAGCTTACAGAGAAAGCCGTCTGCAGTTCGCCATCTTGGCTCCGCCCCTCCAATGATATTTTAAAACAAATATCTATATATAAAGTTGAAAAGATTTTCAGGGAAGGAAAACCTTTCCCCAAGAATCATACTAATGTAATCCTTGGGAACACACAAAGAGAAAGATTTTGATAAGAGAGTTAGCGTTGATGATTTTAAGAAAAAGACAGTAAGTTCAATATTGAAACCAAAGAGTTATTGGTGAATTAAAATGCCACAAATAAGCAAAATAAAATCATGTGAATAAATGGAATTTGACTGCCTACCTATGGAAAAAAA
>JAJPUD010025314.1:0-17731 GCA_023553655.1 Myrmecobius fasciatus | reverse complement strand
TGAAATTCTAGACCTTTTGTTTTTCCAAATGAACTTTGCTACTATTTTTTCTAGGTCTGTAAGATAATTTCTTGGGAGTTTGATTGGTATGGCACTAAATAAGTAAATTAGTTTGGGTAGTATTGTCATTTTTATTATATTCGCTCGTCCTACCCATGAGCACAAAATTGGTATTTAAATGGGTTTTTTAATTTGCTCTTTTTCTAGCTTCTTTAGTTGCATGTCCAATTCATTGATCTTCTCTTTTTTTTATTTTATGCAAGTAAACATATAGAGATATAAAACTTCCTCTAAGAACAGCTTTGGCTGCATCCCACAAATTCTGGTATGCTGTCTCATCGTTATCATTCTCTTTGATGAAATTATTGATTCTCTGTTTTGTTTTTGCACCCACTCGTTGTTTAGGGTTAAATTATTAAGTTTCTAATTAATTTTTGGTCCACTTTCACCTCATTTTTCATTGCTTGTAATTTTTATTGCATCATGATCTGAAAAAAGATGCATTCATTATTTCTGCCTTTCTGCATCTAACTTTGAGGTTTTTATGCTTTAATACCTGGTCAATTTTTGTTTAGGTTCCATGAACTGCTGAGAAAAATGTATATTCCTTTCTATCGCCAATCAAATTTCTCCAAAGATCTATCATATCTACCTTTTCTAAAAATCTATTTATTTCCTTACCTTCTTTCTTATTTATGTTGTAGTTTGATTTATCTAGGTCTGAGAGAGAGCAGGGTTGATATCCACCACTAGAATAATTTCTCTGTCTAATTCTTCTTGTACCTCTCTTAACATCTCATCTAGGAATGTGGATGCTACCTCACTTGGTGCATATATGATTAGTATCAATATTACTTCATTATTCATGGTACCATTTAGAAACATATACTTTCCTTCATTATCTCTTTTAATTAGATATATTTTTGTTTTTTCTTGATATGAGATCAAGATTGCTACTCTTCATTTTTATCCTGCATGTGAAGCACAATATATTCTGCTCCAGTCTTTTACCTTTACTCTAAATGTATCACTCTGCTTTAAATGTATTTTTTTATAAATAGCATATCGTAGGATTGTGTCTTTTAATCCAGTTTGCTAACTGATTCCATTTGCTGTGAGAAGTTTTCTCTTTCCATTAATAATTTAAATTACTAACTGTATTTCACAGAATCTTATTTTCCCCAAGTTATACTTTTCTTTTTTCCTGCTTTTTTTAGTCTGGGTTTTCAAGTAGTCCAAAAATTCTTATATTGTCTCTCATGGATCTATTTTCCAGGATGGTTTTTTCCCCATGAGGTAATTCAATGAGGTATTTTTCATTTTCTTCTTTTTTTCATTTTTTTTTGGTTTTGTTTGACTGATTCTTGATATCTACTTGAGTCAATCCCTTCCATTTGCTCAATTCTTATTTTTAGTGAATTATTTTCTTCAGTTAGCTTTTTTAATCTTTTGCATTTGGCCAATTAAAGTCTTAAATGAGTTCCTTTTTTTCATTGGATTTTTTCCATTTAAAAAATTCTGTTTTCCAGTGAGTTTCTTTCTGTTACAAATCTATTTTGTAAGGACTTATATGATTTTTTCCATTTCACTAAATCTATTTTAAAATTCTCTTCAGATAATTTCTGTTTTATTTTCCAAACTCTCTTACCAAGTTCTCATCTCCTTTCCCCATTTTTCTTCTAACTCCCTTTTAAGATCCTTTTTGACTTCTTCCAAAAGAGCATTGTGAGATGGGCACTATTCTGGAGATGATTTGCCTTTAGTGTCTATCCTTCTCTTTCTCTATAAAAGCTTTCTATGGACAGAGTTCTTTATGTTTTTTTGTTCCTTTTTTAAGGGTTGAGTTCTGCTCTTAGGGAAAAGGGAAGATACTCCAAGCTTCCTCTACAGGAGACAGCAATTTTATGCTGCTTTGGGCTGGTACTGCTGACTCCCTTCCCATTTTGGGTGTGCATGGCTAAGTCCTGCATTACTCTGGGGTTCAGAGGCTCAATATTTGTCTTTTCTATTTTGATTGATGTCTCACAAAAAATATGTTAATCCCCTGGCTTCTGAACCAGAATGGATTAGCCAGTGCTGCTCTATTTTGGCTAAGGGCCAGCTGGTAGATTCCCTGGCATGCAAAAGCCACACTGCTCTTGGTCCCTACCCTGTGCCAATGCTGGGCCACATTCCCCCATTATTGAAATGATTTTTGGGGTTCTTCCAAAATATTTTCTGCTGGAGATTTGTTATACTCCAAATATTTGTGAGTTCTGTCACTCCAGAATTAGTTGAGAGCTTTGATCTGGTATTGGTCTGATGGATGCAGGTATAGCTCAGGTAAATACCTGTATACTTTCCTACATTTTGGCTTTGCCCATCACCACACATTCTTGCTGTTATTGTTTGCAATGTATTACTAATTCCATTCGTTTTGCTCACCATCAGTTCATGTCAATCTTTCCAGAACTTTCTATAGTCAGCTTATCTTTTTTATAAAGAAATGATATTTCATCAGTTTCATGTACTACAAATGCTTCAGCCATTTGCCAATTGATGGGCACCCACTCCTTTTCCAATTTTTTGCTACAAGAAAAAGTTGCTACAAATATTTTTGAACATGTGGGTCATTTTCCCTCCTTTTTGATGTCTGAAGGATACAGACTCAGTAATGACACTGCTGGACAAAGTGTATGCACAGTTTTATAGCCCTTTGCACATAGTTCCAGATTGCTCTCCAGAATGGTTAATCATTTCACAGCTCCACCAAAAATGCATTAGTGTCCCAATTTCCCCACATCTCTTCCAACATTTATCATTATCTTTTCCTGTTATCTCAGCCAATCTGAGAGATATGAAGTGTATCTCAGAACTGTTTTAAGTTTTATTTCTCTAATCACTAGTGATAAAGACCATTTTTTTCATATAACTATAAATGGCTTTAATTTCAATATCTGAAATTTGTCTGTTCATATCTTTTGACCATTTTTCAACTAAGAAATCACTTTTATTCTTATAAATTTGATACAGTTCTTTATATATTATAGAAATGACATCTTTATCAGAAATGCTGGGTATAAAGATTTCCTCCCAGCATTGTACATTCCATTTAATCTTGTTTCTGTTGGTTTTGTTTGTGCAAAAAAACTTTTTTAGTTTAATGTAATGAAAATTGTCCATTTTGCCTTTTATAATATTCTCTAATTCTTTGGTCATAAATTCTTCCCTGCTCAAAAGTTCTGAGAGATAAATTATCCCTTGTTCTTCTAATTTGTTTATGGCATCATCCTTTATGCCCAAATCATATATCCATTTTAAACTTGTTTTGGTATGGTGTGGGATAAGTAGATTTATGTTAAGTTTCAGACATTATTTTTCAATTTTCCCAAAAAAATTTGTCTAATAATGAGTTCTTACTCCAGAAGCTGGAGTTTAGGAGTTTATGAAGTACTAGATTTCTATAGACCTTGATTATTGCTTCATGTGTATGTAATCTATTTCTATGATCCACCACTCTATTTCCTATTCAGTACCAAATGTCATTTATTACTGATGCTTTACTTTTAGTTTTAAGTTTGGTCTGCTAAGCCAACCTGCTTTGTATATTTTTTTCATTAATTCCCTTGTAATTCTTGATCTTTTGTTCCTCCAGATAAATGCTATTATTTTTTCTAGTTCTATAAAATACTATTTTGGCAGTTTGATTGTATGACAATGAACAAGTAGCTCAATTTAGAAGACATTGTCATTTTTATTATATTACCTCAGCCTAGCCATAAATAATTAATTCTTCCAATTGTTTAGATCTCAATTTATTTGTATGTGAAGTGTTTTGTAATTTTGTTCATATAGTTTCTGGGTTTTCTAGGTAGGTAGACCCCCAAGTATTTTACTTAGTTTACAGTAATTTTAAATGGAATCTCTCTTTCTATTTCTTGCTGCTGGACTTTGTCAGTAACAGATAGAAATGCTTATGAATTCTGTGAGGTTTTTTATATCCTGCAACTCTGATAGAGCTGTTAATTCTTTCCAGTAAGTTTTTGGATGATTTTCAAGGATTGTCTAAGTATATCATCATGTCATCCAAAAACAGTGCTATTTTATTTCCTCATTGCCCATTATAATTCCTTTAATTTCTCTTTCCTTTCTTGTTGCTAAAGCTAGCATTTCTAATAAAATGTTGAATAATACTGGTGATAATTGGCATACTCTGATCTTCTTGGGGATGTGTCTAGCTTCTCTCCATTACAAATAATGTTTGATATTGGTTTTAGAAAGATACTGTTTATTATTTTAAGAAAAGCTCCCTTTGTCCATATGCTCTATAGTGTTTTTAATAGGAATAGGTTTTTTGTTGTCAAAAGCTTTTTATGCATCTATTGAGACTATCATATGATTTCTGTTATTGAGTGGTTGGTTATGATAATAGTTTCCTGATGTTTTATTTCCTTTTTTAATATGATCCATTTTTACTTTTGCTTTCTCTGAAATCAGAATGGTCACCCCTGCTTTTTTAAAAAATTTCTGCTGAAGCATAATAAATTTTGTTCCAGCCTTTTATCTTTATTCTGTCTGTGTCTGTGTCAAATATGTTTCTTGTGAACAACATATTGTAGAATTTGGTTTTTCAATGCATTCTGCTATTTGTTTCTGTTTTATGAGAGAGTTCTTCCCATTCACATCAACAGTTATGATTACAAGCTCTGTATTTCCCCCCCATTCTATTTTCTCCCCTGGATATGCTTTTGTTCTCTCTTTCCACACTGTCCTTGGTGTTGTGTTTCTGTTTTACCGATCCCATTCACTACCTTATTTTCTATCAGTTTTCTCTTTTCCCTTAGTAGTGTTTTTACCCACCCCACCAACTACCTTATCTTCCATTATTCCTCCCCCCACCGTTACCTCTTTCCCTATGGTTTCTACCATCCATTCCATCCTATCCCAAACTTTTCTTTTCTTCTTTCTTTTCCTACTTCTTTAAAGAGTTAAATAAATATCTATACCCAACTGAAAGGTTAAATTATTCCCTCTTAAAGTCCAAACTGATTACAATGCTCATCTCTCTCCTTTTTTTCCTCTATTGTAATTTCTTTTGCACATCTTCATGTGAACAAATTGTCACATTATACCTCCCTTTTCCTCTTTTTCCCAAACATAACCTTTTCCCATTTTTTAATCTTTTTCTTTGATGTCATCACATCAGGGACCATTCACAACCAGACCCTCAGTACATGTCATGACCGCTTTGTCTGTCCCAGTGACTGATATAGTTCTGAAGAGTGACAGATAGATTTAAACAGTTTGACCTTAAATTTTTATTTTCCCCCGTTTACCTTTTTATGATTCCACTGCATCCTGTGTTTGTAGATTAAACTTTCTGTTTAGTTTAGTTTAGTTTTTTTTCAATAGAAATGATTGAAAGTTTCTTACTTTATTAAAGCTCCATCTTCTCCCCTTAGAGATAATGCTGTGTCTCACTTGGTAGTTAATTCTTGGTTATAACTCCAATCTTCTTAAGTATGGTATTCCAGGCTTTCCAATCTTTTATTGGACAAGCTGCCATATCCTGAGTAATCCTGACTATTGATCCTTGATATTTTAATTATTTTTGTTTGGGTGGTTGTAGTATTTTTTAAAAGAGATTACAGTTTTGGAGTTTTGCTGCAACATTCCTTGGAGGTTTCCTTGTTAGATCATTTTTGTAAGATATGATCAATGGATTCTTTCAATGAGTATTTCCCCTTCTGTTTATAGAATACTGGAGCAGTTTTCCTTAATGACATCTTGTAGAATTCTATCCAGGTTCTTCTTTTTGTCATGGCTTTCAAATAGACCAATAATTCTTAAATTGTGTCTCCTTGATCTGATATCTGTGACTCTTGACAATTGTATCTGTCACTGGGATAGATAGAAGGTGGAATTACATGGACTGAGATTGAGATTCTGAATGAATTCTGATGTGATGACATCAAAGAAAAGACAATAATGGGTAAGAAAAGGTCTGTACTTGAAAAAGAGCAAAGGGGATGCAAAATGGGACAATTAATTCACATGAAGAGGGGCAAAAGACCTAGTACAATGGAGGGGAGAAAGGAGGGGTATGAGCATTGTCTGAAGCTTGATCTTACCAGTTTTTCTTCTAAGAAGGAATGACCTAATCATTCATTTGGATAGAACATTTATCTGACTCCTTAAAGAAGTAGGAAGAGAAAGAGGAAAGAAAAGGAGGGGCAGGATAGAAGGTAGCAAAGAAATCCTAAAGAAAAATGGAAGAAAAGGGATAAAGGGTGATAGGAGCTAAGGTAATGGTAGAGTGGGTAAAAGAAAACATGACTAAGGATAGGGTGGAAAGTGAGACAAAAATATATATGGGGGAGAAATTAGGTTGGAGGTAAGTACAGAGCTGGTAGTCATAACTGTGAATGTGAAAGGAATGAACTTTTCCTCAAAATGGAAGCAAATAGCAGAGTGGATTAAAAAACAGAATCCTGCAATATATTTGACACAGAGAAATACAAACAGAGAAAAGGTAAAAGGTTGGAATGGAATTTATTGTGCTTCAGCAGAAGTTACAAAAAAGCAGGGGGAGCAATTCTGATCTCAGATAAAACAAAAGTAAAAACAGATATTATTAAAAAAAAAAGATAAGAAAGGAAAGTACTTCTTGATAAAGGGTACCATAAATAGTGAAGAAGTGATGCTACTAAAGGGGTATGCACCAAGTGGTAGAACAGCCAAATTCCTAGAGAAAGTGAGTTACAGAAAGAAATAGAGAACACATTAGTGGGGAACTTCAAGTTTCCCCTCTCAATCAGGCAAAACTAACCACAAAATAAACAAGAAAGGAGGTAGGGAGGTTAATAGAATCCTTAAAAAACCCATATACAATAGACTTCTGGGAAAATTGAATGGGGATATAAAAGAATATACCTTTTTCTTGGCATTACATGGTACATATACAAAAATTGATCATGTATTATTGCATAAAAACATCACAATCAAATGCAGAGAAGTAAAAATAGTAAATTCTCCCTTTTCCGATTACAATTCAGTAACAATTATATCCAACAAAGATCCCAGGAGAGATAGACTAAGAGCCAATTGGAAATCAAATAAACTAATTCTAAAAAATGAGAGATCAAGCAACACATCAAAGAAACACACCAATATTTCATAAAGAATGACAATCACGAAACAATATACCAAAACCTGTGGGATGCAGCCCAAACAGTTCTTAGAGAAAAATGTTTGACAACATTATTGAACTAATAAATAAATCTAAGAGTTGGTTTTATGAAAAAAAAAACTAAGAAAATAGATAAGAAATGGCAGGAAATACAGAGTAAGCAATTTTAACTGAATGTGAATGGGATGAACTCTGCCATAAAATGGAAGTAGATAGAAGACTGGATTAAAACCCAGAATCCTACAATATGTTGTTTATAAAAAAAACTCATTTAAAAGAGTGATGCACACAGAGTAAAGGTAAAAGGATGAAGCAGAATCTCTTATGTATTAGCTGAAGTTAAAAAGCAGGCTTAGTGATCCTGATGTCAGGTGGTTTCATTTGTCTATAAAAACAAGATTTGCATGGATCCATTTCTTTGATGAGTCAATAGGAGAAATTTCAACTCTTCACAAACCACATTCTACTCTCACATCAATGTACTGTGTGTGCATGTTTATTTAAAGTATGCACATAACATCTAAAACACCTTAAATTCAAGAGTATCCTTCAATCATTATTTGATAAATAGGAGCCCCCAAATTTTGCTGGAGTTTTTGGTTGGATTCAGTCTTAGCAGAGGCGACCTGCAAGCCAGCACCAGCCTATGGGGTACAAGGGAAGTTGAATAATTCTAATGGCAAGGAAATGTATAAGGTGCCCAAAAGATAATGATGTATATGCAAAGGGAAATCACCAGATTTGTTGGATTAAAAAATAAGTATACTATATTCCCACAGTGCCCTCTCTAATTTACATCAATATAGTTATAATCTTTAATTAACTCCCTAAATTATATCTATAATTTTAGTCTTTCTCTTGAATTTTACTCATGTCTAGCTTTTCATAGACTTCTGAAAAATGTTAAAAGCTGAAGCCCAAAATATCAAATACAGAAGGAAAAAGAAAGAAAATGCTTAATTACCATAGTTGAGGCTGTAGATGATTCCCAAAATGTCCTATGGTTTAGTCTTGAAATCTACCCAATGCTGAAAATGTAAACTTCACAAATCATGGAACAATATGGCAATTTTATATTTGAACTGAATGAAATGGAAACCTAGCAACCAGTAAGCTAGTGATTTGGGGTCATTGGATATTCCAAGCTAATGTCACAGAAAGAAAGTTTGATATAGAAGTACAGTAAACTCAAGAAGCAAAGTGGCAGGGACAGTGAAAAGCCAGAGGAATATGTTACAGTGAATAAAGTTTCAGTGAGGAAAGGTGTAGTCACAAGGAAAACAAATGTCAAAACTCCAACTTCACAGGATTGCTCATAAGCCTGGGATTTTAAAAAAGAAAGAAATAAAATATAAGAGCTAGAGATTGAAGTATGGATTTGAAGAATGGAAAGGCTACAATAGTTGGCAATCTCAGTATGCCCATTTCAGATTTAGAAAAAAATAATAAGTAAGTAAGACATTAGTTGAGTAATTTTAAATAACATTAAGGGAAAAGTTATATAAGATAGCTAGTTAGGAATTTTTGAATCAGAGTTTGATTGAATTCTAGTGAATAAAAACTCATAAATGAATGCAACAGCTAGAGATATTAACCATATCCTTTATTGACCACAACACAAATTGACCACAACACCTATTTAAGGGCTTCTGAAGAAAGGTTTTGCAAGGTGAATGGTGAAAATGGTGAAAACTTTGCATATATTTTTGAAATATAAAGCTATTACTTAAAAACAGAAAAAAATGTATTTTTGAGTATCATATTCCTTGCCTTCTTAAAGGACATAGAGGGAGTGGAGAGAGAGTATTTGGAACTAAAAATAGGGATAAAAAATAATCTCCTTCAAC
Source organism: Myrmecobius fasciatus (assembly GCA_023553655.1). NCBI lineage: Eukaryota > Metazoa > Chordata > Mammalia > Dasyuromorphia > Myrmecobiidae > Myrmecobius > Myrmecobius fasciatus. The sequence continues at coordinate 8,716 of JAJPUD010025314.1, read as the reverse complement.
AATAACAATAAAAGTTATGAAAATCAGGGAATATGCAAACATAATTGAAAAAGAACTGTTTAATTAATTAAATGAAAGAAGATAGCATTTACAGAGTACTAAAAGATTTAAAGGCCTTTAGAAATAATGTCTCATTTTGTCTTAAAATGATTCTGGAAGTTATGTACTATTCATTCCATTTTAAAATTTAATAATCCCCAGCTCAAAGTGGTTATATGACTTGTCTAGTTTCACATGGTTATTCACACAGTGTCAATCATTGATATTATTGAACTCAGATACTTCAAACTTCAGGTCTGTCACTATATCCATTATTACAAAAAAGGAATTATTTTTGAAATGAAAGAAAATGCTGGGTAAAATACATGAACTGTTCATTAATCAGTTAGAAGAATGAAAAACCATTTATTGAGTTTTTTTGGTCTGAATAGAAGGAACAACTAAACTTTCTCTTTGATTATATTTAATCTTTTAAAACAAAACTCTCAGGAACAGAGACAAAATGACTGAGAGTATACAGGTTTTTGTTTGAGCACTTTCTGGCTTCCCTCAGAGCAACATCAGATCAAGCCTATAAACTGGTTTTGGAGTAACAAAACACAAATATTTGGAGTGTAACAAATTTTCAGTAGAAGATATTTTAGAAGACATCCAGAAAAAGTTTATTTCAATCAGGTACTGGAGAAAGTGACCAAGCACAAGTGCACCATAGGGATTCAGGGTAGGGTATTGTCCATGCATGGGAGCATTCTAACAGGAGGGGCTTAGTGAAAATACAGCAGCTTTGGCAATACTGTCCTCTTTTAGAAGCCAGTGAATCAGCTGATTAGCTGTGAAACATCAAATGCAAACACAAAAGGCAAATAGTAAGCCCCTGAATATCAAAATAATACAAGACTTGGCCATGCCCATCCAGCAGAGGAAGGAAATCAGTAGCACCAGTAGTTGCCTGTAGAGGAAGCTTGGGACAATCTTTTATTTTCCCTAAGAGCAGACCTCAACCTTTAAAAATGAGCATAAAAGAAAAAAAGAGCTCTGAATAGATGGAGACCTCAAATTCTGAGGACACTAAGGGCAAATTGTTTCCAGATGAAACCCCAAAGAGTGATATGAGTTGATCTCCATCTCACAAGTCTAAGGCTCTATTGCTAGAATTCAAAAGGAGTCTTAAAATAGAGTTAAAAGAAAAAGAGTGGGGCAGTGAGGTGGCACAGTGACTAGAACATCAACCCTGAAGCCAGGAGGACCTGAGTTCAAATCTGGTCTCTGGACACTTAACACTTCCTAGCTGTGTGACCCTGAGCAAGTCACTTAATCCCAATTTCCTCAGCAAAAAAGGAAACATAAACAAATAAAAAAACAAACCAAAACAACAACAACAACAGCATCAATAATAAACAAGAGGGAGGAAATGAGAACTTCATAGGAAAATTTGAACACAGAAATAATCTGAAGAAAACTCCTTGAAAAACAGTTTGAGAGAAATTGAGAAAGCATATAACTTCTTACGAAATAGATTTGATAAAATGGGAAAAGCATATAACTACTTACAAAATAGATTTGATGAAAAAAAAACTAACTCACTAAAAAACAGAATTTATTAAGTAGAAAAAACCTAGTGAATAAAACAACTAATATAAAAGTTCAATTGGCCAAATGCAAAAAGAGATAAAAAAGCTAACTGAAGAAAGTAATTCACTAAAAATTAAAATTAAACATATGTAAATGAATGATTCAATGAGACTTCAAGAATCAGTCAATTAAACCACTCCAAAATAGAAGAAATGGTAAATTACCTCAATATAAAAACAACTGATCTAAAATATATATATCTAGGAGAGACAAACTAGAGGTTATTGTATTCCCTGAAAACTATGATGAAAAAAAAGCCTAGACAACAGCTTTCAGGAAATCATCAGGGAAAACTTCTCTGATGTCCTAGAACCAGAGGGTACAAAAGTCATTGAAAGAATTCACCAATCACCTCCTAAAATAAATCCCCAAATCTAACTCCAAGCAATATTTTAGCGAAATTTCACAGTTATCAGATCAAGGACAAAATATGGCAAGCAGCCAGAAAGAAACAATTCAAATATCAAGGAACCACAATCAGGATTACCCAGGGCCTAGAAGCTTCCACTTTAAAGAATGGAAGGGCCTGGAATCTGACATCCTGAAAGACAAAGGAACTGGGATTGTAGCCAAGAATGAACTATCCAACAAAATTATGCATTAATACTCAGGGAAAAATAGATGGACATTCAATGAAACAGGCGAATTCATTTATTTCTGATGAGAAGACCAGAGCTGAACAGAAAATTTGATCTTTAAGTACAGAACACAGAAGAAGCATAAAAAGGTAAAAAGGAAGGAAAAAAATAATTTTCTTTTAAAAGTAAAAAGTTCACCTCCCTATATGGGAAGAAGATAAGTTTGACTCTTGAGAACTGAATCTCTATTATTTGGTATGCTTAGAGGGTACAGGTATAATTTGAATTTATTGTGATGATATAAAAAAGAAACTAGAAGTAGAAAGGGGTTTGTACTGGAAGAAGGAGAAAATAGAGGTAAAAATGAAAAGAAAAAAAGACCCATTACACAGGGGAAAGAAGGGAGAGGGATGAGCATTGTGTGAGCCTTATTCTCATCAGATTTGACTCAAAGAGATAATATCGGACATATTTAGCTTCACAGAGAAACTAGTCTTACCCTATAGAAAAGTAGGAGAGGAAAGAGGAAAGGAAAGGGAAAGGTAATAGAAGGGAGAAGAGAAGTAGAAGGGGAGAGGGATAAGAAAGGGGAAGGTGCTGTAAAAGGGGAGGTTTGTTTATTAGGGAAAAGGGTAAATGAAGGAGAAAAAATATAACTTGATGAATATAAGATGGCAGTAAATACAGAGTTAGTAATTTTTAATTGTGAATGTGAATTTAGATGAAATTTACCAAAGGAAATAGATAACAGAATGGATTTAAAAAACAGAATCCAACAATATGTTGTTTTCAAGAAAAGCAGTTAATGCAAAGTGATATATACAGAGTAAAGATAAAATGCTGGAGTACCATTTATTATGCTTCAGCTGAAGAAAAATAAAGCAGGGGTACTCAGTCTGATCTCTGTTCAAGCAAAAACAAAAAAAAATCTAGTTGAAAGAGATAAAGAAAGAAACTATATTTTACTAAAGGGTATCATAGATAATGAAGTAATATCAATATTAAATATACGTGCACCAATTGGTATAGCATACAAAACCCTAGAGAAAAAGTTAGGATGCCTGAAAGAAGAATTAGATGGCAAAATTATACTAGTGGGGAATCTCAATCTTGCTTTCTCAGAAGTAGATAAATCAAATCACAAAATAAATAAGAAATGAGTTAAAGAGATAAACAGAATTTTTAGCAAATTTAGTTATGATAGACCTTTGGAGAAATATGAATGGAGACAGAAAGGAATATTGTTTTTTCTTGGGGTTCTTGTTGTGGAATCCACACAAAAACTGACCATTTAGAGGGCACTAAAACCTCAAAAGCAAATTCAGATAGACAAAACTATTAAATTCATCATTTTCAGCTCATGATGTAATAAAATTTACATGTAACAAAAGACAAGGGAAAAGAGAACAAAAATTAATTGGAAACTAAATAATATAATCCTAAAAAATAGTGGATGAAATAAAAAATTATAGGCACAATTGATAATTTCATCCAAAAGAATGAAATAACGAGATAACATATCAAAATTTATGGGATACCACCAAAGCAGTTCTTGGGGAAAGTTTTAAATCCCTAGGTGCTTACTTGCATAAAATAGACAAAGAGATGATAAACAAATTGGCCATGCAACTAAAAAAGATACAATTAAATTAACCCCCCAATAAAATACCAAATTTGAAATTGTGAAAAGGGAAGATTAATAAAATTGAAAGTAAGAAAACTATTGAACTAATAAACAAAACCAAGAGTTGGTTTTATGAAAAAAATTGATAAACCTTTACTTAATTTGATTAAAGACAGGACAGAAAAATTCAAATTATTAGTATTAAAAATGAAAAGTATGAATTTTCCACCAATGAAGAGGAAATTACAGCAATAATTAGGAGCTATTTTACCCAATTATATGCCAATAAATCTGATAATATAAGTGAAATGGGTGGATTTTTACCAAAAAATATAGATTGCATGGATTAACAAAGGAGGAAATAAATTACTTAAATGATTCCATTTTAGAAAAAGGAATTAAACATGCTATTAATCAACTCCATAAGAAAAAAATATCCAGGAACAGATGCATTCACAAATGAATTCTACCAAACATTTAAAGAGCAATTAATTCCAATGCTATGCAAATTATTTGGAAAAAGAAAGGAAAGGAGTCCTACCAAATTCCTTTTATGAGTTAAAAACAATTTTGTACAAGCAAAAGCAATGCATACAAGATTTGAAGGAAAGGAATAAACTGGAAAAATATATACATTCAAGGGTTCTGATAAAGGCCTCATTTTAAAAAATATATAAAGAATCAATTCAAATTTATAAAAATTCAAGCTATTTTCCAATTGATAAATGGTCAAAGGCTATGAATAGACAATATTCAGATGAAGAAATTTAAGTCATTCCTAGTCATGTGGATAAATACTCTCCATTACTAGTGATCAGAAAAATGAAAATTAAGACAACTCTGAGTTACCACTACACACTTCTCAGATTAGCTAAAATGACCAGAAAAAATAATGATGAATGTTGGAGGGGTTGAGGGAAAACTGGGGCATTAATAGTTTTTTGGTGGAGTTGTGAACTTATCCAAACATTCTGGGGAACAATTTGGAACTATGTCCAAAGGGCTATGATGTTATGCATATCCTTTCATCCAGTAGTGTTTCTACTGGGCTTCTATCTCAAAGAGATCATAAAGAAGGAAAAGGGACCCAAATGTGCAAAAATGTTTGTAGCAGCCTCTTTTTGCAAAGGCAAGAAATAGTAAACTTAGTGAATGCCTATCAGTTGGAGAATGGCTGAATAAGTCATGGTATGTGAATGTTATGGAATATTATTGTATAAGACATTTTCAGAAAGATAACTTCAGAGAACACTGGAAAGACTTTCCACAAACTGATGCTAAGCTGAGTGTGTAAAAACAGGAGAACATTGTATACAACAACAGGAAGATTATGTGATGATCAATTCTGATACACATGGCTCTTTTCAACAGCAAGGTGATTCAGGCCAATTGCAATGATCTTGTAATAAAGAGAGCCATCTGCAACCAAAGAGGTGATTGTTGGGACTAAGTGTGTACCACAAAATAGTATTTTTACATGTTTTTTTGAATTTTGTTTTCTTTCTCATTTTTTTCATTTTTCTAATCTGATTTTTCTTGTTCCACATGATAATTTTGGAAATATGCGTAGAAGAATTGCACGTTTAACATATATTGGATTAATTACTGTCTTGGGGAGGGAGTGAGTGGAAGGGAGGGAAAAAAAGTTGGAACACAAGATTTTGCAATGGTGAATGTTGAAAGTTATCTAGACATTTGTTTTGAAAATAAAAAAAAGCTTTAATCAAAACAAGGAAGAAAATAAACAAAACACTCTCTTTCCCACTAGCATCTCTCAATAAGAATTTAATATTCAATACTAAATTTTTTTCAATGTAATGTTAATTGCATCATTCAGAACTGTGATTCTAATAATTAAAATTTAACATTTTAATAAGCAGTAGGTTTTATAGTCAATTTTTACTTATCAAGGCCAGTTATTCTCTGAATGTATTGGATAATTAATTTTCCTTTCCCCATATGGATAGCATAATTTTCTCTTCCCACAGATTAAATTATTTAATCAGGTTTTTGTTTGCTGTCTATTAGTAAATATAGTAATTGTGGTGCCATTGGTTAGGTCTTAAACGTTTTAAAGTCATAGTTGTTAAATACAGTGATATAATCTTAGATATGAAAGGTATTCAAGATGTAAATATAATCTTATTCATTCCCTAGTTAGGTAACTTCCCCAGGACCCTAGATATGTATATTACATTTCTTCCTTTTTTTGGTTGTTGTTCAATCATGTTCAATAGTTCTCAGTCATGTCTGACTCTTCATGACTCCATTTGAGGTTTTCTTGGCAGAGATATTAGAATGGCTTTTCACTTCCTTCTCCAATTCATTTTGTAGATGGAAAATCTGAAATGAACAGTGTTAATGAGTTGCCCAGGATCACACATTTAGTGAAGTCTGAGGCCAGATTTGAGCTCAGAAAGATTAATTTTCTAACTCTAAGCCTCAGATCTCCATTCATTGCATGTTCTAGCTTGTTTCTGCGTAATGACATCCATAGGAGAGATCTCAGTACCTCAAAATGCAACCCGTTCCACTTTTGAAAATCTTCACTTTCTAGGAAATGCTTTTTTCTGAAATCAAATAATTACCAGTCTTTCATAACTTCTAACCATTTCTTCATTTTAAATACCTCCTAAAGTTGTAGTCAAGTAAAAGAAATTGAACAATTATTTTACGTGAAATTCTGGCTAATACTTGAAGTCAGTCAAAATAATGCCTTTAAGAATTTCATTTTCTAGACTAAACAGTCCATTACTTCAACCAATCTGTTTTGCTTTAACATAGCTTTGAAGTCTTATATCATCCTGATTATCTATACTTTAGCTTGTCAGTTAATTTCAATATGTCTTCTAGAGTTGAGTACATTTATTCAATCAAGTATTTAGTAAACACCTATTAGGTGCAAGGCATTGTGCTAAGCACTGGGCATACAAAGAAAGGCTTAACACTGTTTTTCCCTCAAGGATCATATAATATAGTGGGGAAGAAAAATAATTTTTAAAAGTTAAAAATTTTCTGGGGAGTCCTTAGAAAAGGGCCATGATGAAGTCATGCATTTGAGCAGTAAATGATGAGTTATAAAGTTTGTTTCATCTGGCAGAATTGTGGGTATCAGTTTTTTGTTTTGGAAAGTATTGTTGAATTAATTCTGTCTAAGATCATAACTTCTCTGATTGCTCCTCTATTGATTGTTTCCAATTTATCTTTCATGTAATAATGTGCAAATTGTGCATTGTTGTTTGCATGTCTACCTGCCCAAATGGCTGTGAATTCCTTCATGGTAAGGATTCTCTTTTGTCTCTTTTTATATCTCCAATGCTTAGCAGGTACTGATATATAGGAAATACTCATTAAATGCTTTTTGACTGATTCATATTTTTCTTAACTTACGTATCATATTTTGTAGATATTTTTATTAAATTTAAACTTCTTAGATATGAATGTATTGTGATTTCTTAGATCCTGATGTTGTTATATGAAGTATCTCATATCCCTACCATTTTATTTGCTCAGTTTCTTCACATGTATAATAATTCATTAAAAGATCTTCTAGGCTTTTTCTAGATCTAAAATTCTATTCAGTTCTTTAGAAAAAAAGGACAAATGGATAAAAAATTTGAAGGGGACTAGTTTAAAAAAGGCCTTTTCAAGTAGGATTTTATTTTTTGGACATTATTCTTGTATCTCTGCTACCCTTCCTTCCTTTATTCCCTCCCAGGACAAGCTACCATACTTCCAATTACTTTGAACTGCTGCTTTTAGGGTTCCTGCTATTTCTTTTCTTGTTAGTATCAGCAGAAGAATGCCACAACTATTTCTGTGTGTCCATAGCTTTTAATGAAGACTGTTTTTTTTATCCCAACTAGTTGGTAATATCAGCTTCTGGAAAAATGAGTCCCAGGAGAAAAAACCTTTCAGGTCAGTGTGGAAGTGGGAATAACAATGAAGCTTGGAAATATTGGTAATATGACAAAGAAATTGTTTTGTTCATCTAGGCTGTAGTTTAATACTGGGAAATACAAGTTATATGTAAGAGGGGAGACAGATGTCAGGAATACAGAAGATCATTACATTTGGAGTGGCCACTTTCTTTCCTAGGGGCTTCTCAGCTAAGCTCTTTTACTGCCTCCTCCTGTGATTAGCTCTTTTGTTTCCCCATGTTTATTGTGCTGCCTTTTCCCACAGGCAGGAGTTGAGAAGGAAACTGTGAGATTCATCCTGGAGTCTAAACAGCTTGGTAAACTTTCATCGTACCACTATATACAATACTGGCACAAATCCACATTGATAAAGAGGCATTTCCTCCAGCTTAGGTGCAAAACCCCATGAGATTTCACATCAAATCAAAAATGATGCTAAAGGCTTCTGTTCTCAGTCACTCTTTGAAGTGGGAACATATGCAAGGTCAAAGGAAGACTGAAATTTCTCCCTAGATAACATTACTCATCTACTAGCTTTTCTTTCCATCTCCTTGGAACACTAAAACCCTGATAATTTACCTGGGATATAAGAGGAGATAAAGAGATAATGCACAAAGAACTTGGAATGTCACAGTCATTCTATACTGAAGAAATTTTCATTATTATCAAATATCCTGGCAGATTTTTAGAAAGGGTATTTTTTTCTGAAAAAAATTAATAGGACTATTTAACAACTATCACTTAAAATTGTATTGCTTATCATACTGAGTTGTTTGACTTTACAAATTGCCTTTATTTCTAAATCTCTCATATATAGGTATACATATACATATATATATTTAGTAAGAAGAGATGTATTTTATATATTTGTGACTATTCCTTTTTTCATGCTGGTTTTAAATTATTTTGCTATTTTAATCTTAAAATGTGTAAAGGGAAACCCCCAATTCTTTTTTTTTTTT
>JAJPUD010025313.1:0-17732 GCA_023553655.1 Myrmecobius fasciatus | reverse complement strand
TTCTTATAAATATAAAACAATTCTCTATATATTTTAGAAATGAGGCCTTTATCAGAACCATTAAATGAAAAGATGATTTCCCAATTTATTGCTTCCTTCTAATCTTGTCTGCATTAATTTTGTTTGTACAAAAATATTTTAACTTAATATAATCAAAATTTTCTATCTGGTGTTCACTTAAGAGTTCCAGTTCTTCTTTGGACATAAATTTATTCCATCTCCACAAGTCTGAGAGGTAAACTATACTAAGTCCTCTAATTTGCTTATACTATCACTCTTTATATCCAAATCATGAACCTATTTAGATCTTATCTTGGTATGTGGTGTTAGGTGTGGGTCAAGCCATAATTTGGAATTATTCTTGACCTCTCTTGACATCAACTTGTTATTCTAGCAGAATACCATGCCTTGCCAATTCTATCATCACAACAATTTCCAAACTTGTTCCCTGATTTACACTCAAATATTCAAATTACTGCCAGCATTTCTACTATCCAATAATTTTCCTTTTAATTGGCAAAATAATATTCAAATATACCTAATCATATCTCATTAAAATGTAATGATTTCATATTTCTACTGAATAAAATACTGAATATTGCATTCAATGGCCTTTATAATTTGACTCTCCCCTACTTTATAGTCTCATTTCCTATAACATATCATTGCCCTCTGCTAAATTAATTTGAGAGGAAGAATTACAGGGCAGCTTGACATTAAGATAACATGGATTCCAATCATTGGTGATAGCCTGCAAAATTTTCTTGACTTCTTTTTTACTCATTTCCTTCCTCAATAAAAAAGGGGGGAAGGAGTGGATATGCATTGCTACAACATTTTTTCTAGCTGTAAATAAGGAAATTTATGATATTTTTTTTCTTTCATATGCTCTGTATTGTGGGCAAAGTAGTCTACTAGTTATTCCCTATATGTGTTACTTCATTTCTAGCATCCATACCTTTGTCAAAGTGGTTTCCTCATGTCTCAAGGCACTCCCTCTTTATCTACAATTCACAGAAGTCCCAGCTTGCTTTAAAGTGACTTCCTATATGATACATCTCCTGATGCTTCCAGATGTCTGTACTCATTTACTCTAGAAATTATCTAGGATTAATTTCTATACACTTTTCACTTATTTATGTGCATGCTATATCCTAATTCCCCTTAAAATATAAGCATTTTGAGAGTTATTTTATTTGCTTTTTTTGGATTTTCATCATCTATCTTTTGGATAGTAGGTACTGAATTTTTCAAATTATCTATCCTGAATCCATTTTCCAGGTCAGGTGTTTTTCTAATGAGATATTTTGCATTGCTTTCTATTTTTAATTCTTTCAATTTTGCTTTATTTTTTCATGGTATTTTGTAAAATCATTAGGTTCAATTTGTTCAGTTCTATTTTTAAGGAATTATTTTTTTCCAGTGAAGTTTTGTACCATCTTCCTCATTTGTCTAATTTTTCTTTTTAAAGTCATTCTTCCCCCTGTTATTAGCTTTTTGTATTTCTTTTTGCATCACTCTCATTTTGCTTCCCAATATTTCCTCTACCTCTCTTACTTAATTTTAAAAATTGCTTTTGAGTTCTTTCATGGCCTGAGACCAATTCTTATTGTTCCTGGAGTCTTTTGATGCAGGAGAACTTCATTCTCTTCCTCTGAGTGTATTTTGATCTTTTTCGTTACCATAGTAATTTCCTATCATCAGAATCTTTCTTTTGGCTTTTTTTGTTTGTTTGTTTGTTTTTGCTCTTTTTTGCCAGACTATTATTTTACTTTTACCTCTTTGTTAAAATAGAGCTTAAATCTCAATGGTAGAAGAACTGTAAGCCAGAACTGCTATCCAAATGTGAATATGAGGAAAGCAACAGAGTTTTGCCTCAGTGTTAGCAAAGAGACCCCTGTAATCTCTTGGACCAACTATTCAACCCCTCATCTGTGGGTTGAAACCTCTTGAAGCCATCACTGTTGCTGCTATTACTGTTGATTCAGGGGCATCCAAAGATTAGTTTTCTGGGGTTTCTTTCACATGCTAGTGGAAAAATTTTTTTCTTACACAATTCCAATTTTCTCTTGGCATTTGTGAAGTAAGAGGTCTAAAAACTGCCACTAATACCACTAATTTAGAAATCCCAAGTCCTGCTACTGGTTTGTTGGGACTGTAGCTGTATTGGTGTGGCCTGTGCCATGACTGAACTCCAGTCCCACCCTGCTGACCTTCTAAGTCATCTTTTGCTGTAACACTGCCCCACTCCATCTTTTATTGGAATCTCATGCTCTAAAATTTGTTTAGAATAATTATGTAAAGGTATTTGGAAAGGTTTGGGTAAAAAATCAGATGAGTTTTTGCCTTTATTCTTCCATCCTGGCTATCTCCTTAATTTTTCTTAACATGAATTTCATAATTGGGTTCATGAAAGAGTGCTGATTAGGTGTTTTTTTTTTTTTTTTTTTTTTTTTTTTTTTTACCAAAAGAATGTATGTTGTACTAGCTGCTTTTGTGGTGGCAAAGAATTGGAAATTGAGAGTAGGTCTACCATTTGGGGAATATTGAAACAAGTTGTGGTATATGAATGTAACAGAATTCTCTGCTTCTATAAGAAATGATAAGCAGGCAGGTTACAGAAAAATTTGGAAAGAGTTATACAAAATGATGCTGAATGAAGTGAGCAGAACTAGGAGAACATTGTACACAGTAACATTGTGTGGTGATTAACTTTGAAAGACTTAGTCCTCAGCAATACAATGATCTAACACAGTTTCAAAGGACTCCTGATGGAAAATGTTTTCCACAATTAGAGAAAGAATTATGGATCAAAGCATTTCATTTTTTGAATCAAATTTATGGATCAAATAATTTCATTTTTTTCTTTGCTTTTTCTTTTCTTTTTTGTTCTCATTTTTTGCAATATGACCAATGTGGAAAAATATTTAATATAATTGTACACAAATAACATATTACAGGTTGCTTGCCATTTTGGGGAGGGCAAAGACGAAAAAGAGGAAGAAAAGAATTTGGAAGTCAACAATCTTGTAAAAATGAATTACATTGACTATTTAACTGTTATGAGCAGAATTTTATTCTGAACCAGAAGAATTTCATGACAGAGAAAGTTTATATATCGTGTGATACTTGTCTATATATGTCTTCATTGTTTTGCTAGATGGTAAGTTCCTAGAATTCATACATGTAACACATCATTTTTTTAAAGCTTGCTTTTTGAAAAATGTTATATTGAACTAATGAACACAGGATGAGGCATGAAGTAGGTGCTTAATAAGTACTTTTTGACTCCTATTAATTGAGAAATAAAAAACAAGAAAGTGATTAATAGTTCTGGAATTGCACATTAGTGTGAATTTTTTTTTAGCCTTTAGACTTGTCTTTATTTTGACTTCTATTTTTACTATGAATATAATTTAGAGAAGAAAAATAAAGTAGAGCTATAATTATGTAGTAATAACTATATTTTACTCTGAGCTAAGGCCAGAAATATTTATTTCCTAAATCACCAATGCAACTTTCTCATGTCCTTTCTATAAAACAGATACATGTCTTAAAATTTACATAAAAATGGGCCAAGAATCAGGGTTTTTTATGTGTTTCTCAAGTTAGTCATTCTAGCTGTGAATTGCATTGCTAAATTCTAAACATTATAAATTATATTGATAACCAAATTGTTTTTCATCAATATAAAAAATACAAAATAGAATATTATTTATTGTCATTTTTTGTTTGTTTATATTGTCTTTGTGCTCCAGGCATATAAGAAGAAAATCTATATCTTTACACCAGGGAGAAGGTAAATGTTCAAGAAGTATTTTAAGAAGAAGAAAATGTGTAGCCATTAAGAGTAGCCATTTATACACAGAATAAATGTCAGGAGATTATAACTCTAGAACTAGAAAGAACTTCAGAAGCTATCTACTTCAAATCAATTAATTGACAGATGAGAAAACTGAAGACCAAAGAGGTAAAGTAACTTATTAATGTCACAAAGGTAATATAACTCAGAAACAGGATTTGAACCCAGATCTTTAAACTTCAGTCTTTTATTTCAGGTTTTTTCAACACTACCACACATAAAAACATTGAACACTTCTTGTAGTGGATGTTGACTTGGCATCTTTATTTGCTAAATTATAGAAGAATGTGCTTCATGTGGAAGAAAATATAAGGTATAGGTAAGATATCATATCTTCCTACATGAAATTTATGGAGTGTGTGTGTGTGTGTGTGTGTGTGTGTGTGTGTGTGTGTGTAGTGGGGAAGTGGAGTTTATAAAATTGAAATGATGATGGTAACTATGAAACATATTAGTACATGATAAGCATATGATAAAATGACAAAAGGCATTATATATAAAAAATACATTAGAAGTCATTTAGCTCAATAGAAGAAATTAACACACTACAGAAATTAAACAGGTCTAAGCTCATATAAATAGTGGCACAGTGCATTGCCATTGCAAATCATGCTTTCTTTCCTATCCATATTTTCTTGGTGTCAGCAAGAAAGACAACCAAGTTCAGGGAATACTTACTCCCACTTTAGCATTTTAGAAACTTTCTATCCCATGACATGATTTCTTCCCTTGGAAGGTAAACAGCTGTTATTTCTCCTCTCTTAATCCTTGTTCTTTCTGCTTGCCCCAGGTGAAAAACATTAATTAAGTCTTTGAATCTCAAAACTACCCAGTCTTAGAATCACAACATTTGAAAATAAACTAAAAAGAAAATGCCAAAGTATGACGCATTATTCGAGGGGTGGGCAAGGAAATCAGAATTCCTCACCTAGGGTCACACATCTAATAAGGGTCAAATTTTTGAGGCTGGATTTGGACTCAGGTACTTGTACTCAAGGGTTGCTGCTATATCTACTGTACCACCTAGCTACTCCTAATAAAATACCATTTCAATTAGTTAAGATAACCTTAGAGGTTATAAACTTCCACAATGCCATTCTTAATAGAATATATTGTCTTATATCATATATAAGTCAGTATCTATCTATCTATCTATCTATCTATCTATCTATCTATCTATGTATCCAGCATTAGGTTTTATGTGAATGTTTTACATATGATTTGTCCTACAAAAGCTTGTCATTGTCACCAACCATTCATAGGCACATTAAAATCCTTCCAACTCTGTCAGACTCCTTGAAATTTATTATTCTGATCACATGGACAGGGTTGGCTGAGGAGGTTGCCTAATTAGATGCAGTGACTGGCTCCCTGGGATGCTAGAGGCTGCTAACTGACAAAAGCAGGTCTAGACAAGGTTAAAGGGCTTCCCACAGAAGAGAATGAACCTTCTGTGTGAGGACAGAACTTAGAAAGGCAAAATTCTTGCAGTCTCAGACGACTATAGGTGACATCTGAAGGTTGTGGAAGGCTCTGAGATCACAGATGGTAGGCCTTAAAACACTTCATTTTAAAAAGGATTAGTGAAGGCTGCAGGAACCTAAGAAGAAGATAGTGTGTCCTACCAACTGTAAAGGTGACTTGAGATTGATGATGAAAGGAAGGATGAATGGAAGAAAAATTTATACATTCATAGGATTTAGCAGTGGAAGAGTATTGTAGTCCAATGCCAATTATATCATAAAAGAAAAAAATAGAGGATTATTCAATTTAAGTAGTTTATCCAAAAGTTATTACTTTGTTTGGCCTCAGTCCCAATCTAGAGATACCATGTGCACACATACACAGGCACACACACACACACACACACTCACACACACACACACACACATATACACACACACACACAGAGGCAATAATATGTACCCTTCTGTCTCTTTCAAGAGTTTAAAGAGTGACAACTTTGGGAAGATAGGGCCTAATAAACTAATTAAGTTAAAGTCTCTTAAAAAGACAGCACTTTTTTATTTTATCATTTAGAACTCATTCAATGAATATTTAGTATAGGTACTTAAAGTCAGGACACTGCAGTGGAAAGAACTTGCAGATTACTGTTCCAGATAGGTTTTGTCACTTATTAGATCTATAAACTTTGGGAAAAATATATTTGATATCTCTTATTTTCAGTTATACCAATTATAAAATTTGGATTGTATTGGTAATGCAGATCAAATGAGATAGTAATTATTGCAGAGATACCCTTAAACTTCTAGACAGTGAGTAGAATGGAAGATATTTGTCATTTCTCCATGAAAATCATTTTCTGGTACACCTTTCTTCCCTCTTGGTTGTGTAGAAATGATCTTAGAGAGCATCTGTCTTCAACACATGATCTCAGTGTCCTGAAATGGAAGATTTTGCACTAAATGGCACTGAAGGAGATGGTAATAATATGACTGGAAGGATGACAGCAGCAAGAAAGAGATTGAAGTAAAGAGGATAGACCAAATATCTAGTAGACCAAAGTGACATTTACTGAAATGAGATCCAGTAGCAATACAAATATTTCTGGTCAAGAAGAGAAATCCCGGGACTAAAAAATCCTGAATCCTCTTCAGGAGAAGAGGAAGAGGTTTAGGACCACGTAGAGAAGATCTGAAACTAGGTATTATTTAGAGCAGAGGAAACGTCAGGGAACAGAGTCATTATAGGAAGTAAATTTGATCTTCTGCACAAAACTGTGAAGGTCCTCTATCCATTGCTGAAGACCTATTTCCAGGGGAATCCCTCAGTGTTTTTTTTTCTCATGATTAGTAAACCATTTTTATTTTTCTATTTGAATGACTTGGTGAAGGATTGATAAAGGAATGTGGTGGGGAAAATCAGTCCATACAAAATCATTTCTTTGGCACTTGGTTACAGATTATGTGAGAATAATGCATAAATCCCCTTTCAGAGAATACTTGCCCAAATACCACCACTATTGGAAAATAGGTTCTACAGAAGAATAATTGTTACAACTCCCAGGGTTATAGGAATAATTCTTGGGATGATTATTCTCATAAATGCTAAATGGTCATTTTCCATCAGTATTGTATTTATGAGTCTATCAATAGACTCTTCTTAGCAAAGGCATTTACTCAAATGCCATAGTGAGAACAATACTTTCAAACATTTTTCCCAAATATCAGGCTCATACTTTCCTACAAATACACAGAGTACAGAAAGAAGAGGAGGAATAATGTAAGGTGCAATAATGATGAAGCCTATAAAGAACACACATGAATGAGATGATACAAAACTCTGGTACATTAGGGCACTGATATCCATTTTCTTTTGATGTCCAGAATGCTTTCTCATAGGTCATTATGATTTCAACTGGTCTGACTCTGTACAGGACTGACACAGTGCATCAGCAGATCAGGTGATTTTTCCTCCTCAGATTTCTATCTCAGATATCAATCTGCTTCTGGATTAGGCTGAACACTTTAATCGATGATTGTGCAGGATTATAATGCTTAGGCAAGATGAAAACTTTATTCAAAGAGGATAGTCTTTTTTGGACCTATTCATTTATTGGTTTGTGTGAATTGCTTTTGGATGGATACTTGCCATGTTTTGTCCATCTTCAGTCACTAGCTAGGCTACAGCAGAATCAAGGAAGTGGTACTTTGCTTTCTTCAGCTGGATTGTTAGTAAGGTTTGTTAGCTAAGATTAACATTTTGACATAATTTTCCTAATTCAAAAGAACTTCCAATCCTTAAGTCCTTGTCTTAGAGGTATTCATTTTTGTTTAAATGACACATTTAATAGATTTCCAGAGCTGGAGATAGGAAGATCTAAGTTTAAATCTGGCCTGAAAAATTTCCTAGCTGTGTGACCTTAGGAAAACCATTTAATTGCTGTTTGTCTCAATCTCCTTATCTACAAAATGGGAATAATAATAGGGTTGTAATGAGGAGCAAATAAGATAATAAATTCAAAACTTTATCACCTACAGCAAGTTAGCTATTTTTAGCTATTATTATTATTATTTTCAACTTCCATATTCCAATAGCTATCTT
The DNA here is from genome assembly GCA_023553655.1 of Myrmecobius fasciatus. Lineage (NCBI taxonomy): Eukaryota > Metazoa > Chordata > Mammalia > Dasyuromorphia > Myrmecobiidae > Myrmecobius > Myrmecobius fasciatus. Next base: position 9,805 of record JAJPUD010025313.1, on the reverse strand, counting down.
ACAGAGATTCATGACTGGGAAAGGTAGATAGGAATGGAGTCTATAATCTGGACATACTTCATTGTTTTATTGACCTTTTTACACATAATGGGATTATTTGTTCCTTTCATCCTTTTTAGAGTAAAGGGTGTTTATGATTTTTCTTCTGAATGTTCTCATTTATCTTTCAACATCTTTCTTCTTTAGCCTCTGGAAAATTTAATTATCATTTAAGTCTTATTAGAATCCCATTTCCACCCCCAATTTGCACACACACACACACACACACACACACACACACACACACACACTCACCTTAGAATTACATTATCTTCTCAGAAACTCAAGTTCTAAAATTTGAAATCAGATTTTATTTTTTTTTCTCTGACTTTCTTGTCATATCTAATCCATCATCAAGACATACCAGATTTTGTATCATGATGCATTGTTAATATTTTTGTCCAAATTCTCATATTCAGCAAAATGTTAAGGCTAGGTTTAAATCTCACTTCTTTCAATAAACCTCCATTTTGCCTGCAAAGAAGCTCAGCTCCCAATGACAACCACTGTCTCTGAGTTTTAATTCCAACAAGTCTGTATCACACTTCTGATACCTAATATCTATTATTCTAAAATGAGCATTTAGCTTTTGGGGCTACAATTGTCCTTTCTCTTTTTCATATGAATCCTATATAGTTCAATGCACAATTTATATTTGAGACATAATTATGCTGGCATCGTTGCTATCATCTAACAAAATTAATGTTATATAAAATATATATGCATATATTTTATATGCTATATACATATAAATATATCTACATGTGTTATGTGTGCACATATATATGTATTTGTATGTTTATGTATATATGTGTATATATATACATGTATATGCATATACATATATATATACATACACGTCTATAGACACAACTTTTGTGATACTAGTCAATGGTAGAATATAAATTCCTAATGAGTAGGATTGTTTCATTTATTGTATTTGTATCCCTAGCACCCACCAGAGAGCCTGGCATATATTAAGAACTTATATGCTTGTTGATTATGGATATGGTAAACTCTTCAACAACAGTAAGTAATTGATAAATACTGTAAGTGACAATAATAGGTCCATTATTTTTATCAATTTTAAAATCAATTATGGGAAAACACTGCAACTTATATTTTATAACTTAGTAAAATTCGTCAAAGACAAATCAATTGATTTACTTAAGATTATAATATATTAGGCTGCTTTACTCCTAGCTGAGACCTTTATAAAATAACATTTTTTACATTTTTTATATTTGAATGCTTTTGTTGATAATTCATTAATTGATATCTTAGAATGAACTAAAATAAGATCATATAAGCTAAAATAAGATCAATAAGCTAAAATAAGATCATATATCTAAATAATATTTGTTATTAAAAGGAATTTTATAAAGGTATATGCAATACATGTGTATTTGTACACATGCATATACATAATATACATATGGATGTGCCTGTGATGAAATAGATTTCACAGTTCATTGAAAATATAATACCATTACTCTGTTTTTTGTAGTAGATATCAAACCAAATATGTTGTTGTTCAAGTTATGGTATAACTGTATTGATACTTATGTTTGCTTCTCTTTTCATTTTATAAGCTACCTATATAATAAATGTCTCTTCTAATTGTCAGGCAAACATTAAGAGCATCCAAATCCCAGTTGGAATTGTAAACACAACACTGTTTCTGTTATGCTAAGTGTATTATACTGGAAAAGAAACTCTCAAGAATATAATTCATTCACTTTGTACTTCCTCCTTCCCCACACATTCAAATATCCACAGATATTTATATAGTTTCTATTTGTCTCACAATGAGTAAGTTTGTAAAGTAAAGAGAATAAACACACACTGACAGAGACACACACAGAGAAATGTGGGAAAGAGATGATTTTGCTTTCTCAAATCATTAAACACATACTCCTATTAACTTCAGCCACTCAGTATCAAGGAATTTAAGTAGGAAATGTATGAACAGAAACAAGTCAAACTATTTTTAGAAAGAATAATTGTTAACTACCAAAGAATTCAAACATTGACATTAATAGCCAAAATTCTGAACAGAAGATCAATAGATACTCATTATAGGGTACCAGTCATTGGGGTTTTGCTCACCTGAGGGAGCACATTGACTTAGGTAGGGAGAACTTCTTGATGAATGCTGGAGGAAAGTATTTATAAGAATAGAAAGAGAGGGGAGAAAAAGCCAAATCAATTTCAAGCATTAATGTCATTGTGATTCTTTTGGGAAGCAAATGCCATATAGCGAGTTATGCAATCAGAAGACAAATTAAAAATAAATAGAAATGCATTATAATCATACATGTCCTAATGTAAGCATTCATTTTCTAGCTAAAATAATTTTAAAATGACATAAAATTGTCAACTCGTACTGTCAGAAGTTAAATGAGGTGTGATTTCTTTTAATCCTTTATATCCATCTATTCTTTAATTTTTTCCATTCAGCACATATTTATTAATCAATTTGTATGCATCTGTAATAGTGTCTACAGTATGTGCTAAAGTGTCTAAGTATTGTGCTAAAAATTATGCATGCATATACAAAAATGCAACATCAATTATATGAATCTCAAGGAGATTATATTCTAATGTGAGAACAAGGAAATGATGCCAGGATTTCTATTTATTTGTTTTGCAGTGTTGAAGTCATTGTGGTATTATTGTTGCTTCCTTCTTCTTATCTTTTCCCATTTGATATGTCATTTGAGCCCCATGAGAGTCCTATTAGGATAAATGCTCCAATTATCGTCACTTTATAGATGCCAAAACTGAGTCAGGTTTAATGACTTAAAGAAGATTGTAACATATTCCGATAACTCTCATAGATTACCAATATCATCATAGTAATAGTAGTGCCTATATAGGCCTGGGAAAGAGAACTTTCTATTTTCCTTGAGCAGTCATTCTATCAAACTCCAGTCACCATCTCCAGCTTCCAATTACTCCATAATAGTTGTTACAAGAGTCATCTCTTGTTCCTGCTACCCTATTTTCATTTTCTAGGTACAAATATTTGTCTTAATAATTAAGGAATTCCAGGACAATGGACTTGATCAATAATAGGTCAATATGATCAATAAAAACCAACCTGATCTCATAGTTGCATGATTTTGTAGATTTTGAACCCCTGGATACTATCGTTCAAACCCAACTTTTTATCCATTCACCATGGACCTTAATTTTTTTCTCCCTAATTCTTACTCTCAGATTAAGATACTTAAACATAACCATTAAAACCCTTTTAAATAAATCCTCACAAGTCATCAATTTATTCATTCCCCTGGATCTACTCTTCTATCTTACCTCAACTAGCAGTAGTTACACCTTTGATCTTGCCATCTATCACAAGTGTTCCACTTACATATTCATGGATGCTGAAATCATTTAGTAAAATATATTTATATGTTGTCATTCTACTCCTCTATCTACACTGATACTTTAAAAAAAAATTATCATCATTCTCTGTTAGGTTTTGGTGAGGTACTAAGCATGGTGAGTGAGGAAATAAAAAGGCCCTAGTGCCGGAGGCACCTTGATGTGTTCTCTGCAGCAATAGGACCTGCCACAAGTGCAAAAATCCTGGATGCACTGAAAATGCATTACCCAATGGGACACAACTCCTTCTTTTATTGGCCTTGAGTGTGACCTCATGACCCAATATAACTCACAGGACCAGGAAGTAGGAGCAGTGCAGCATGTGATCATGATTGCACACGAAAGACTTGTGATCTCAACCTCCTGTGTATGGGTGCTCTGTTGAACAATTAACTGTCACTAAGGGAAGTAGCAGCCAGAGATACCTGAAGACCTGGGATAAGGTAAAACTGGCAACTGGTGACCTGGGGGAGGTCACAATTATCAGTATAACTTCCAGTACATTCTGCCATCATTTCTTTCCCAGGCCCACCCATGTTCTGTTGTCCTTCTAATTTTGACCCTTCAATGTATCTTTTTAATTTGTCCTTGTCTTCTAAGTCCCTTACTTCCTTAACCTATTGAATGTCTTGCTCTGCCAAACCACAGCCTCAATTTACTTCCATCATGTCTTGCCTTCACAGTTACTCACATGAAAACAGAATGAAACCATGTACAAGTATGAAAGCATGCTGACTGGGTGCACTGCAGATTACTGTTTCATAATCAAATTACATCCTGACTTCTAGAAGACAAACTTTTTATGCCTCTACTCTATTTATTCTTCTTTTTATGACAGTGGCATATCAAGAGATTATTCAGCTTTTTCAAACCTCCTATATCTCCCCTTTCCTACTCCTCTACTCATTCTCCAATTACATAGATTCCTTCAGATTCTATATCCTCTTCTGTCTCATAGGAAAAGGTGGTCTTACTCTGCCAAAACAAACCACTCTCTGTACTCATGTGATTTCATTCTATCCCAGCTTCCAAAAATCTCCTAATATAATCCCTGCTCTCTCATTATAAGTGTTTATCTACTCACTGCAAATGCCTCCATCTTTAATAATCCCTCACTTGAATCATTCAACTAAAGTAATAATAGACACATAGGCGCCTCTCTTTTTTTTTAACTCAACCCCTTGAGAAAACTGCATATAAATTGCACAACCACATGTTTCCTCTCTCTGTCCTAACTGCACATTAGCTATTGACCAATAATTCAATGAAAATTATACTCTCCAAAGTTACCAATGAACTTATTTGCCAAATTTGATGAATTTTTATATCCCCTCATCTTCTTGATCTCTCTGCAGCTTTTGACACTATTGATCATCTTTTCTTTGATTCTTTCTTCTATCTGGGACTTTGTGATCCTGTTTTCTTCTACTTTTCTTCTTGTCTGTCTAATTGTTTATTCTTAGTTTCCTTTGCTGAATACTGAGCCAGATTATGCTTATTAATTGTGATTATTCCCTAAAGCTCTTCCCTTGACTTCTTTCTTCTCCCCTAATAGTATTTCACTTGTATTCTTTGGCTCTCATTGATTCAATTAACATCTATAAGTATATGACTCTGATATCTATTTGGTATACCCATATCTCTATCTCTTATCTCCAACAGCCTTTTAGACAATTTTAACTGGATTTTTCATAAATATGCTAAATTTAGATTAAAGTTATCTTTTTCATGAAATCATCCCTTCTTATTATTTTCTAGGATATATGTATCTACTCAGTCACCTAGGCTTGCAACTTATGTGTCATTCTCAGTTCCCCTTTCTTTCTCTCCTTATATTCAATCATCTGTCAAATTCACTCATCTTTACATTTAGAGAGAAGAAATACTTCTCTCTCTGACTCTCAATCTCTCTCTATAGATATAGATAGATAGATGTTTATGTGTATATACATGTACCTATATGTGTTTGTATATATGTATATACATACACATGTATATACATATATACAAACACACATATATTTCTGCTGGCCTCATAATTACTTGGTTCTCAAATGCAATCATTTATATTTTGCTGTATTTTATTTATTTTGCCAAATATTTCCCAGTTATATTTTAATCTGGCTTTGTTTTACTCAAAAGTACTCTGGGTCTAATGCTTCCCTGGCTTGTGTTTGACTGCTTTAAGTCATATTATCTCCTAGATAAATGATATGAGAGTTATCCCAATTTGCAGAAAAGGTAAAGGAATATCAGAGAAGGTGACTTCCTTAAGATCATATCATTAGTAAGTGAAAGAGCTAAGCTTAATCCTTGGTCTTTTGATTCTAAGAATAGAACACATTTCACTAACCCATATTGTTCATTTTATTCTCTCCATGGGAGTCAATGAGGGCATGCAATTGCCCTTGGATCAAAAGGAGCATTAAAGCAGAACTATTTACATTATATCTGAAACTAAAAGATCTTAGTTAGGTGTTGGCAATAAGAGACAAATATAACATGTTCAGTACTTCGTAAGAACTTTCCCCATGAATAATGTAATCTACCACAACTAACTGAAATACCAGATATTGTGAGCATCCTGAAGAATACAAGCAGAATTCTGTTTCCTTTAAGTGAGGCAGCTCACAAAGTACAGTTCTCCGATTGTTTAAAGTCAAATATCTGGCCTAGTTCTATATGGTTATACAAATAAAGTTTGATTGACTGAACTATTTTTGAATTTTCAAAAATCATGCAAATCTGTTGGAGGATTTTAAACATCAGTGCAGGTGCTATGAATTTTATCCTTTTACATATTAAAAGTGTGGCCTAAGCTCCTCTGACTACTTTTTCACTCTTTGTTGCCATAGAAACTCTAAAGGTATAGTTAGCCCCTTGATTAGCATAGGGGTATAATTATTTTGTCAGAACTTCTTAGGAATTATACATCATTTGCATTAAAATTAGTTCTATTTACATAAAGCTTTCCTTCTGTAAGAATGCAATACTTTAAATGTTTATCTACATCCACAGAGCCAGAGAGGTAGTTAATTAGTAAATTACCACTTGTGAGATACAAGAGAGCAGATGTTTACCCAAGGGAAGTGGACATTTATCCCACTATAGATGAAGAGAAAAAGATAATTTACCCATCTAAAAAAGCACATCAGTATCTCATTCTTTATCTCAAGTAACATCAGATTAAGCTACCACTTGACATGAAAGTAATATTAATTAAATATAAGAGAGTAATGAAAAAGGTTATAGCGATTTTGGCTGAAGGAAAATCAATCAATGGTCAGGTAGATCTGGCCTTATTCTTGAGTTAACTTGCATGAAAATTCAATGAAAATTATTTGAGATTAAAAAGAATCCCCCAATCTCAGTTACATATAACATTTCAGTTTTACTTTGTGAAATTCTCAGTCTCATTTAAAAAGGACCCAGTCTGTGCCCTTGATATATGATAGAAGTTAAGGAATTTGGGAACAAAATAATTTAAATAGAGACCATGATCAAAAATGTGGGAATGGGGTGAAACTGGTTGAATCTAAACCACAAGGCTTCTACTGGCTTTTTGTGAGCTGATTGACTAGGTGTGACTGTACTAGTCCTGTCTTTATTGTTAAAAGTTCTCCTTGGATAGAAAGACAAGTATCATAGCTACCATCCAGCAGATAGCAAGAGTAAGGGATAATCCAAATCTGCTGCAGAAGTGTTTATAGAGAGTAGTTTATTTGGCAACTAGCCTTACCAGAGGATATTCATGATTCTGAAGCACACTTGAGTTGTTGCTGTCCTGGACACATGCTAAGTCTACATTTTGCGCTTTCATGCACATTCCCTGGCTACACAAGCTCCCCACCCAAGATCATTTGGTCTTGTGGTTAGTGTTGAATTAATTTCAGGGAGAGTTTGAAACTTTGTATATGGAGGATTTTTCTTGTTACTTATTTTACTATACTATTTAACCCAATGTATTTTGATATAATTACTGTGTGGTTATTTTAATTAAAGTAGATAAATCGGTAAAGGCTCAAGAATGAGATATTTGAGCAGATGGTAGCCCACAATGTGTTACAAACCAAAGCTAGGTCTCTGGAGAACAAAGTATGATGGTATCCTGAGTACATCATATGAATGTATGAATGGTAGAATGTTAGGACAAGATGAAACTAAATTCTATTCTCTTGGGCTACTTTCTATATGCTTCTACCTGAACTTATACCAGATATTGCCAGGGGGTGGGGGTGAGAAATTTTTAATTTTTTTCCAGGTTCTCAATATGCATTCCCCTTCACCTAATAGATTAAAAAAGTATTCTCTCTCTTTCTTTCTCTCCCTCCTTCCCCCCCTCTGTCTCTCTCTGTCTCTCTGTCTCTCTCTCTTTGTCTCTCTCTCTCTCTCCCCTTCCTTACACATGCCCTGTATACCTGTATAATTTAGGCAATAAAGTTAATTACATGCAAAAATTCATTATTATTCAATAATATAATCTTCCATTACAGATTCATCAGGAATTATTTTATACCATTTCCCAATTCAAAAAGAGTATTTTCAAAATAGCAGGACATTTGTTAGAAGTTATATTCATTATTATTTTTGCCAATACTATGTTAAATTCTCTGAAATTCTAAGGTCATATTATGTATTTTTCTACATTTTTGTTTAACAGCAATAATATCCAAAAGAAATTCTAGAAAGGTTAAAAAGATAGGTACCATTGTTTTCCTAAACCATGTTAGCTTTAACAATATATTTTCCTCATGTTCACAAATATGTTTTGTTAATATAAGCTTATTCTTCATTCTGTGACCAAAAGGTAACATATCCATAAATTAAAAGTCTATCCTGAGTTCTTCGTTAAAAAGAGTGATCGGATTATTCTGACCATTTTCCACTGTTAAGGTCCTGATACTGGAAGACAGAACCTCTAGAAGGTGCTTCATGAAATTTAGTCAGTGTCTTTCAGTCTCAGTAGTACTTACATATATTGTTTCTGGTTCTTGTGTTTTAAAATACCTGAAAAAAATGTCCATTTCAGCAGAAATTTCTGTTCAGATTTAAAATTTAAAAGAAAACATTAGAAATTATAGCTATCTACCATAAACAACTCAGATAAAGTCATAAATGCCATAGTATGTCCACAGTTTTACAATTTTTAATAGACAGTGGAAATATACATTCTCTAGTAATGAGTTTTCATATATAATTTTACATTTTTATAAATAGTAGGTATGTTTTTAAAAGTATGAACAACAGATAGATATAAAAAGTGTATATACATATATGTATACATGTGTTAACATATATTCATATAGTAGGTATATGTTATATATATATAGCTATAGATGCATAGTTGCATGCATATACAATAACATTGATTTTTTAAAAATAATAGTTATATTTGCTCACAAGTTATCTTGTGACATAAAATGGCCACATTCACCTCTAATGTCTCATTGTGGTATGAAGAGCATCCTAGATTCTTAAAGGCTATATCTGTAGAGTTTAAAGTCTAGCTTGGTAGCTACAAATGCATGTAGTACCAGTTGAAGAAAGTTAGGAGAACTTGTTTTCATAAAGATCATAGGATTATTCTTTCAGAGCTTTCAGAGATCTCTGAGAGGTCACTGACAAGTCATTAAATCTAAGTTCCAGATTATGTATGAAAAAATGTCCCCCGGGGGGGCGGAGCCAAGATGGCGAACTGCAGACAGCGTTCTCTGTGAACTCCTGGGACCTTCCCTCAGACCCAGACAAAGTGAGCCTTCAAACTGGTTTTGGAGTGAGGGCTCCGCCAAACTTTTGGACTACAACACACTTCTATCAAAAATCTACCTTGAAAGAACTCTGGAGAAGGTTACCCTCAGGGGAAATTGGCCGCTGGTCGCAATCAGACTCCAGCCGGGGTGGAAGTCAGAGCTGCGATAGAGGGGCAGATTTTAGGCACCCAGGAAGCCCCTGGGAGACGCCTGGGCCACTTTGGTCTGCTTGCGGGCAGGTGCTTTGGCAGATCTGCCTTTGGTAAAGGGTGGATCGACAGCAGCTGAAAACGTGGTCCTAGTGCGAATCTAGCCCGACCAGCCTCAGACTGGAAGTCAACTCAGCAAACTGCCCCAGGGCAAATACAAACTGTTGCAGTATTCTCTGCTTTTGACCAATACCCCAACTTTAAATCATGAGCAAGAAGCAGAAGAGAGCTCTCACCATAGAAAGCTTTTACGGAGAAAAAATAGAACAGTCCCCAGATCCTGACATTATGAAAACAATCCCAGATGAAGCCACAAAGGCAGACTAAAGTTGGTCTCCCTTTCAGAAGGCTAACCTGGAAGATTGAATTAAGAATCTCAAAAGAGAGCTAGAAGAAGAATGGGGAAATAAATTGAGA
>JAJPUD010025312.1:0-17732 GCA_023553655.1 Myrmecobius fasciatus | reverse complement strand
TATTTATTGAATGAGCGGTTGCTTTATATAATGTGTTATTTCTTACTGGGTTACTAAATTTAATCCTCATGTATTTTGATGTTTGAAACATTCTCCCTCCTGGAGATGAAAAGTAAATTCTGTTGATTCATACTTAGTTGCTGTGTTGGTAAGTTTTGAGAAATATTCTTATATTATTTTTCTTGCAATTTTCTGGCTTTTTGATTTCTTTTTTTTTTATTAAGGATACTTTTAAAGTTTTTTTTTCCTATGCATTGTTTTGAAGATTCATATGTTTTTCTTTTATGGAGATGTGTTCTTTTGACATTATTGCATATTTGTTTCTCTTCTTTCAGTAAATCCTTTTTTAAAACATAGTTTTATTCGAACTATGTTGTCCTCTCTCCCGCATACTCAATCTGCTCCCCTTTGGAGACATTCACCAGTATAGCTTCAAGTGTTGTTGATGTTAGTGTTTTTAATTTTGTTAATTATTTCTATTTTACTTGACACTCTCTCATGAACCATTCAGGGACAATCTGGTATGATTTGATTCTTTCTTGGTAACTCTGCAGGATTCTCTGCCTCATCACATGCTTATTGCTTTTTCTTTGTCATGAAATATTTATTTTGAGATTCTGTGTGTTAGATTATATTTGCCTCTACTATTAACATTTTCCCTCTTGATCTATGTACTTGAGGCCATGGTTTATAACTTTTCTTCATCATGACATTTTTGGTAATTTCAGTCTTTCTTCTTTATCCTCCTCTCATCACTTACTTTCTGACTTTGCTTTTGATAGTAGTTCTCATAAGCCTGGAGAGACCTACATGATCTGATGCTAAGTGAAATGAGCAGAACCAGGAGAACATTATACACAGCAACAAGAGTATGCTATGGTCAATTCTGAGGGACATGGTTCTCTTCAACACTGACATGATTCAAACCAATTCCTATTGTTCCGTGATGAAGAAAGTCATATACATCCAGAGAGAGGTCTATAGGAACTGTGTGGACCACAACACATCATTTTATTGCTTTCTGTGAATATTGGCTTCCATTTTATTTTCCTTGTTAGGTTGTCTTTTTTTCTCTTTCTAGATGTGATTTTTCTTGTGCAGCAAGGTAACTGTATAGATATGCATACATCTATTGGATTTGTCATATATTTTAACATATTTAACATATATTAGACTATATGTCATCTAGGGGTGGGGGTGGGGGAAGGAGGGGAAAAATTTGGAACAAAAAATTTTTGCAAAGGTCAATGTAGAAAAATTACTCATGTTCTGTAAATAAAAAGTTTTAATAAAAATGCTTAAAATATAATAGTTCTTATGATAGGACCTCAAATATATCTCAGCCTCCTTACTTGTTGGGGAATTCACTTTTTCCTAGTCCCATTTTGTGCCTCAAGTGAATTCTTGGGAGTGTGGGACATAATTGCCTCCAGCTAAATGCCACTTTTCTTTCCTTCAGACCCATAAATATTACCCCCACATATCCCTCCAACATATGCTGGTTCCCTACCCTAGTTCCTCCACTTTATAATTTAGTCAAAGCACTGCTTCATTGTAGTGTTTTGTCAGAGAATGCGGCTATTCTATGAATAGCACACTTAAAATTTCTACCTCTTCTTCATAGGGTGGAGGTAGTGAAGTGATTGAAAGGAAAATGGTGGTATGAGGGTAAGGTTTGAAGAGACTGTAGTAGCAGAGAAGGAATTCCCAAGTGAATCCCAGCACAAAAACCTGTGGGTTTCATTGAGAAGCTATTCCTGAATGTGGTGGCTGATGGATAAGGTGGTGGTGAGTGAACACATTAAAAATGAGGGATTTTCAGCTCATTTTTACCTACTTAAAGTTTTCATTATCTCTGCCTGTGGAGACATTTGAAATTAATTTATTTCTTACATATCATTCTTATATTATGGATTTGTAAGATAGTACAGGAGATTTGGAGAAAAATATCTAGTCCTTCATTATGTTGGTCATATGATACAGAATTCCAGAATTCCTTGTACTATTAATTTCATTATTAGAGCTTTCCCACTAAAATACAAATATTTTATACTGCTTATTTGATTGAGGTATTCCATTTCTCCTTTTTGCCTACTTCCCTCATTCTTTTTTTCTCTCTCTGTATCTGATTCTTTGTCTCTTTCTTCAGCATTCCATATTTGTCTTTTTCTGATCATCTCATTTTAGAGGAGAAAAAGTAGAAAAGTTTGAGAAGGACTTTTCTTGTTCTTGATTACACAATCTTGCCCATCAACTTAGTTTATTAGCAGAATTTGGGAGGTTTTTTTTTTTTTCAGGAAAACATTAGCTTTGCAATTTTTCTCATGAGTAAATACAAATTTTAGAGTTTGAGAATTCCGGCACACAAATTTCTGAGAAAGATTGGCAGAAATGAAATGATTCTTTTTTTTTTTTTTTGCTGAAGCAGTTGGGATTAAGTGACTTGCCCAAGGCCACACAGCTAGGCAGTGTTAAGTGCCTGAAACTAGATTTGAATTTAGGTCCTCCTGACTTTAGGGCTAGTGCTCTATTCACTGAACCACCTAGCTTCCCCAATGACATGATTCTTGAAGAACGAAAAGGAACATCTATGTTGTCCTTTGCCAACATACTAAGAGTCAAACCTAGAAAAGCCTAAAATACAAAGGAATGCTTTTCCATCAGCCCCCAAAGCAATGTGCAACATCAGGTGAGTGTAGAAACCACAACATGGGAGATATCATTTTTAGCAGAATGACCAACCATTAGGCAATAACGAAATCCAAAAGATGATTTGTGTAGTTTATTTTTTTTTTCTATTCAGTCATGGGCTCATATTAATCTATCAGAGAACCAGGAGTTTAGTAATAATTTTGAAGTGGCTTAATTTTGATGACTGAAGAAAGGAAAGAGGGGGAAAAAGACTAAGATAACATTTTTAAGGACATAATTTATCTTGTGAAGAATCTTATGAAGAAAGATGAAGAAAGTCTTAAGAAAAGATTTCATCAGTTAATAAGCATTCATTAATTCTCTGCCTGCTCTATGTCAAACATTGAACTAGATGGCAGGGATTTAAATACAATAAATGAAATAATCCCTACTCACAAACATAAGGTTATATTTATTTATCTATACCTAATATATACACATAATTGAACATGACACATATGTAATGTATATGTATATATGTGTGCGAGAGAAGAAAGGAAGAAAGAAAGTGAAAAAAGTAAGGGAGAAAGGAAGGAAGGGGAAAAGGAAGGAAGAAAGAAGAAAGAGGGGATAATCCTGCCATTCAATTTCATTGTTTAAGGACATTGATACAATGGAGTCCACAGGAAGCTATACAAGATGGTGAATATGCTCATGAAATACAAAGATAAATTGAGACAAGGCAAATGGACATGTCTAACCTTGAGAAAAGAACTCTTAGAAAGAAGACATATAATTGTTCAAGTATTTGAGTAACATGGAGAAAGAGTTAGACCAGCTCTATTTGACTTCAAAGTGAAAAATGAGGAGTACTTGGGGTGGGAGGAGTAGAAAAGAGGTGCACTTAGGCTCAATGTCAGGAAGAAAAATTCCTAACAATTACAAAATAATTTGTAATAGAATGAACGTTTATGTTAATTGTTGGGTGTCCCTTCTCTGGAGATCTTCAAGCAGGCATAAGAAAACCACTTGTTCAATTTATGGCAATCCATTTAGATATGTGTTAGATATTCATTAATGTCCAACTTGAGGATTAGGTGTTCTATAAAATACAATGAAATGCAAAATAAGAAAAAAATATTAAAAACTAATTGTAAATTAGAAAATATGTAATAAAATAATATGAAGAAAATAAATCCATAGCAATAAATGACTATGTTGAAAATGCCATTTATGTTATATATGGGGTAGACAACCCTTTAAAAACACTGTAGTCTTAACAAACATTTATCCAGCATCTACCATGTGTCAGGCACTGTGCTAATTGATACTTTCAAACACTTCGACAAAAATTATGGGAAATATAGCTTCAGGTTCTATGTTGCTTAAGTCATAGTCTCTTTGCCAAGAAATATCTTCTTCCAAAGTTTTCATTTATAGAGATCAGAAATTGCATTGTCAACACACTCCACAGAACTATATACTTTAGAGTCCCCTAGTGCCAAGTACCTCCTGTGTCTTTCCTTTCTGTCAACACTTTCCAACTTCCTTTTATGTGTTGTCTTTACCCAAATTGTAAACTCCTTGAGTGCACAGACTGTCTTTGTATTCTCTCTTCTTATTTGTATTCTTAAGATTTGGTAGAATAGCTGGGACATAGCAAGCACTTAAAATGTTTATACAATTGAATTACCTTTGAAAGAAGATAGTTTCTCCCCTTTTCTTTCATAATCTTTCATGCAAAAAAAAGACAAAATCCCTATTAATGGCAGGCAATGAGCATTTATTAAGTGACAATTATGTGCTAGCACATAGGTAGATTAGGTTTAGATAAATATCAACACAGGTGGACAGAAAAGTGATACAACCTTAGGATCCAGTTCAATGTTTGATCCTTTCAGCAGCAGGGCAGATATTGGTCAGCAAGGCAGATCTCTGTTTCCTTCTTTAAGATTTCTCTTGGCTATCACTCTGTCCTATGCTTAAGCAACCTCTCTTAGCTCTGATAGTATTACCACATCCATTCTTTTATAGTTTTTTCCCAATCTCATGTTTGTAAGCTCAAATCTTCCTCCTTCATAAAAGTGTTTTTTTTTTTTCCCAGCTTAAAGGCAAAACCATATCCTAAGAATATGGAAGACAATGGACAAATCCTCTCAGCTGACATATTCATTCAAATAAGTTTCCTTAGGTATTTACCTCTGTGGGTAAGACTAATAGTGCATTTGATTTTATTATGCATGTGAGTCAACAAAAATTATAATTACATACAACACTGGGTAATTTCATATTGTACTGATGTTAAATATTTAAAAAAAAATACTGCAATGAAAAGCATGTACAGAACTGATGATTCTAGAATTGGACTTTTGTTGGGGAAGTCATAGAAATGCCAATTGAAATACTAAAATGACCCACAGTTGTTTTTCTCTCTCTAGTTTTTTATTTCACCTACCAAGAGTTAGATATGGCAAGAGAGGATATCTATGCATTGTGATAAGACACAAAACTTCTAGGGTTAAAATAATGTTGCATAGGTCCAAAGAGTTTAGATGTGTTTTAATTGCTCCTGAGAATGATTATTAAATAGGAATGGGGAAGTGGAATGTTTATTATTGCAAAGAATGTAGACATAAAAAAGATTTTATAAATAATTCAAAAATTATATCAATCTAAATTAAGACTTCTGAATTTAACCAATATATAATTTTAATGCTGATAATTTAAAAATGTATATATAAAAGATAGTGATAAAATAGATTTAAAAATTATCATCAGTGATACATTTTCAGTGAGGTCAACAATTTGTAGACTAAACAAAAATCTGATATCTGATTATCACAAATGTTAAAATAATGAGTAGGCAGTGATATGATAAGTCATGAAATAATGTCACTCTCCTGCATCAAAAAAAAAAAAAAAAAAAAAAAAGATTTTTTTTTTTTAACAGACAGGGAATGATCCATTACAGATGCTAGAGTCATTCTTGAATCAGCAGTCTGTATAAAATCACACAAGCATTTTGTGAAGATCAGCATTGTACAAAGTTTGAAGAAAGAATAAAAATAAGATAGAAAAAAAGGCATGTAGTGAAAACAACTCAATCCTGACTTCAAAAATAAGTTATTGATTAGGAATGTGGGATTTAAAAGGAATAATATTGAAACTAATTGTAATAATCTCACATAATAATAAAATGTCTTTAAGATTGTGTAAAGTATTTTATTTAGACCACACTTTCTTTCTGCTACTTAAATTTCTTCCTCTTTGACTTGGGAGCTCTGGAATTTGATTATAATATTCTTGGGAATTTTCATTTTTAGATCTCTTTTAGGTACTGATTTGTGAATTCTTTCAATTTCTAATTTACTCTCTGGTTCTAGTGAGGTCTCCAGTATTTTTTTTTAATGGGTTATTTCCAATAGCAAAATTTTCCCTTTGAATCTTTCCTTGTAGATGTTTTAATTCATTGTCTTCAGAATTTGTGTTTTGATTTTTCCATTCATCATAGGAAATTTTTATACTTAAGTTCCATTTGTTATTGTTTGCTCATTTTCCATTCTATTTCTTGATCCGAAAATTTATATTAATTTTGAGCTCTATTCACAGAACAGGGAAAGAAGGGACTCTAACTCAAGCTTCAGACTCTTTGGAACTATTATTTCCGAACTAGTTTTCTGGTTTTAGAAGTCTTTAATGCTTTCAATGTGGTAAGATCTGGAGAGACATATAGTCTTCAACCTTTTGGCCCTTACCCAGAAAAAAGTTCCTGATCTCCTAGGATTGCAATTGATCATATTCCTCAGGATCCATTGTACCTTTGAGACCAGAAATGTTATTGTTCTTTCTGGTCTCTGATCCCTTGAGGCAAGAAGAAATAGTCCCCTTTAGTGCTTTTACTCCTTGACCAAAAGTGTCCCTCTCCTCCACTGAACAATGATTTGGAGGTGATACAGGCAATGGTGTTACCAAACAGCATCTAGTACTGTATCCATTTATCATATAAACTCTTTCTTTTTAGTTGTTAGGCTTCTTTACTGTCTCTGACTTAAGAGTTTTTTAAATGACTTTTGCTTCTGTCACTACCACCTAATCTCACCACTGGTATTTTCAGCCACATGGGATCTGATCCATTCTTTTGGACTGTCATAGATCTATATTGTTTTAGACTGAAAAATTGTCTCAGTCTGACTTTTTTATGGCTTTACTACTCCATAATTAGAGATGATATTTTAAAGTTGCTTTGAGGAAAATATTGGGGAACTCACACAGTGCTCTTTCTGTTGTACCTAATGGTACTTATCCCCAGAAGTCCCATCTGATTTACTTTTTACAATAAAGAGAGATGACTTTCAAAGTCAAAACTAATTTAGAATGTAAAGTTATTAAAAATTATAGATAAGAAGAATGAGCAGTACTATTTAAAACAGAAACAATGAAGATTAAACCCATTTATAGGAATATGTGTTGAGATAACACAGAAAGTAATCAAATAGGCTTTTTAAGAATGAAAATGATGGAAAGAGGGCCATAGAAAAATTAAAATTACCTGCAAATATTTTTATAAAAAATGTTTTCATTGTCAAAGGCAATAAATTGCTGATAATTTCACTCAAAATCATTAACCCAAAGGGATCTCCAAACAAGGGAAATAAAATTAAAGTTAAGGAGAAAAAAGTGAAAAAAGCATTTAGGGTTAGATTAAATATTGGGCAGAAGTTAACACATTTGCTATAGCACTGAAGAGTTCAGTTATCAAGAGAACTGAATAATTCACTCAACAGATTGTATTAGGTATCTACAATGTGCCTGAAGTTTCTAGACTCTATGGATAGAAATCTAAAAGTTGAAACAATATTTATTTTAATAAAATTTTTAATTACCTGTTAAAATTGACATTTTTTCTCAATTTTTAGTTCCCAAATTCTCTCTTTTTCTTTCTCCCCTCAACTTTATTAAAAAAGGTAAGCATTTTGATGTAGGTTGTACATATACAGTCATGCAAAACCATTCCTATACTTTTTTAAGTATAGTTCCAAGTTGTTCTCCATATTATTAGATCAATTTATAACTTTATGAATGGTATATTAGTGTCTATTTTATGACTATTTCAAGTTTTTAAAATTTTCTTTTCTGTTACATTAGTCAATCTGATAAGTATAAGATGGTACCTCAAATTTATTTTAATTTGCATTTTCTAAATAATAATTTAAAGCATTTTATGTGACTATAGATAACATTGATTTTTTATCTGAAAATTATCTTTTCATGTCTCTGAGCATTTGTCAATTGGACAATGATTTTATTCTTAGAAATTTTTCTCATTTCTCTGTATATTTGAAAATTGAAGGATTTGTCAGAGAAAGATTATTAAAATGTTTCCTTAGGTGTCTGCTTTCTTTCTAATCTTTTTGCATTTATTTCATTTGCACAAATCCTTTTTAATTTAATGTAAACATACTTTTTACATCCCACAATCGTATTTCATCTCTCTTCATAAGTTATTTCTTTGACTATCCATCTGAGAGGTAAACTACTTTGTACTCCCTAAATTTGCTAGTGATATCACCCTTTATGTCTGAATAATGTACTTTTTTTTTAAACCTAATCTTGCAATATCATATGAGATTTGGGTACACATCTACTTTCTGTCAAATTGTTTTCCAGTTTTCCTAGCAGTACTTTCTTTTCTCTCCACATATGTATTTTATTTTATTTTTTACTTGGATAATAACTTAATTGATTATTGTGTCATATGTATCTAACCTATTCCACAGATTCTTAGCCAGTAACAAATGCTTTTGATGACTGCTATTTTATAATAGAGTTTTAGGTCTGATACTGTTAGGCCACCATCTCTTGTAATTTTTTTTCATTAATTCTTTTTATATTCTTGACCTTTTATTCTTTTTTTATTAAAGCTTTTTATTTACAGAACATATGAGTGATTATTCCACATTGATGTTTGAAAAAAATTTTTGTTCCAAATTTTTGCCCTCCTTCCCACCCCCAACCCTAGATGACAGGTATTCCCTATACATGCTAAATATGTTAAATTATATGGCAAATCCAATCCATGTATACATATCTATATAGTCATTTTTACTGCACAAGAAAAATCAGATCTAGAAAGAGAAAAAAAAAAAACAACCTAAGAAGGAAAACAATGCAAGCAAATATTCACAGAAAGTATTAAAATGCTGTGTTGTGGTTCACACTCAGTTCCCTCAGGCCTCTCTCTGGATGTATATCACTATCTTCATTGCTGAACAATAGGAACTGGTTTTGATCACCTCATTGTTGAAGAGAACCATGTCAATCAGAATTGATCATCATATAGTTTTGCTGCTGTGAATAATGATCTCCTGGTTCCGCTCATTTCACTTAGCATCAGTTCACGTAGGTCTCTCTAGGCCTCTCTGAAATCATCTTCTTGGTTGTTTCTTTTTTTTTTTTTATTAAAGCTTTTTATTTGTATAACATATATATGGGGAGTTCCTCAGCACTGATGTTTACAAAGCTTTTCATTACAAATTTTACCCCCACTCCCCTCCCCTCCTCTAGATGGCAGGAAGTCCACTACATGTTAATTATGTTGAAATACTTGACAAGTTGTGCAAGAAAAATCCTATCTAGAAGAAAAAAAAAGAAAATCAGAGAAAGGAAACACAATGCAAGCAAACATCAATAGAGAGCATGAAAATGCTATGTTGTGGTCTATATTTCATATCCCTCTCTCTGGGTGTATATAGTTTTCTTCACTGAACAATTGGAACAGGTTTGAGACAATTCTTTGTTGCAGAGAGCCATGTCCATCAGAATTGATCATCATGTAATATTGTTGTTGCTGTGTATAATGATCTCCTGGTTCTGCTCATCTCACTCAGCATCAGTTCATGCAAGTCTCTCTAGGCCTCTCTGAAATCATCCTGCTGGTCGTTTCTTACAAAGCAATAATATTCCATAACATTCATATGCCATAATATATTCAGCCACTCTCCAATTGATGGGCATCCCTTCAGTTTCCAGTTTCTAACTACTACAAAAAGAGCTGCCACAAACATTCTTGCACATGTGGGTCCCTTTCCCTCTTCTAAGATCTCTTTGGGATATAAGCCCAATAGAAACACTGCTGGGTCAAAGGGTATGCACAGTTTGATAACTTTTTGAGCATAGCTCCAAATTGCTCTCCAGAATGGTTGGATCCGTTCACAGTTTCATCCTTGTTGGTTGTTTCTTACAAAACAATAATATTCCATGATATTCACATACCATAATTTATTCAGCCATTCTCTAATTGATGGGCATCCATTCAGTTTCCAGTTTCTTGCCACTACTAAAAGGGCTGCCAAAAACGTTCTTGCACATGTGGGGCCCTTTACTTCTCTTAAGATCGCTTTGGGATATAAGCCCAATACAAACACCACTGGGTGGAGTATGCACAGTTTGATAACTCTTTGAGCATAGTTCTAGATTGTTCTCCAGAATGGTTGGATCCAATCACAGTTCCACCAACAATGTATCAGTGTCCCAGTTTTCCCACATACCCTCCAACATTCATCATTATCTTTTCCTGTCATCTTAGCCAATCTGACAGGTGTGTAGTGGTATCTCAGAGCTGTCTTAATTTGCATTTCTCTCATCATTAGCAATTTGGAGCACCTTTTCATATGACTAGAAATTGTTTCAATTTCTTCATCTGAAAATTGTATGTTCATATCTTTTGACCACTTATCAATTGGAGAATGTCTTGAATTCTTATATATATGAGTCAATTCTCTATATGTTTTAGAAATGAGACCTTTATCAGAAGCTTTGAGTGTAAAAATGTTTTCCCAGTTTATTGCTTCCCTTCTAAACTTGTCTGCATTAGTTTTGTATGTACAAAAACTTTTTAACTTGATATAGTCAAAATTATCTCTTTTGTGATTAATGATGACTTCTAGTTCTTCTTTGGTCACAAATTCCTTCCTACTCCACAGATCTGAGAGGTAAACTATTCTACATTCTTCTAATTTGTTTATAATATCATTTTTTTGTATCTAGATCCTGAATCCATTTCAACCTTATATTGGTATATGGTGTTGGGTATTGGTCAATGCCTAGTTTCTTCCATATTAGTTTCCAATTTTCCCAGCAGTTTTTTTTCAAATAGTGAGTTTTTATCCCAAAAGCTAGGATCTTTAGGTTTATTAAAAACTAGATTGCTATAGTCATTGATTATATATATAGGTTAGGTTCTTATGAATCTAACCTATTCCACTGATCAACTATTCTGTTCCTTAGCCAGTATCAAATGGTTTTGATGACTGTTGCTTTATAAAATAGTTTTAGAATTGGTACAGCTAGGCCACCCTCATTTGCTTTTTTTTTCATTAATTCTCTTGAGTTTGTTGACCTTTTGTTTTTCCAGATGATTTTGTTGTTATTTTTTCTAGGTCAGTAAAATAATTTCTTGGGAGTTTGATTGGTACGGCACTAAATAAATAGATTCGTTTAGGTAGTTGACCTTTTATTGTTCCAGATGAATTCTGTTATTATTTTTTCTACCTCTAGAAAATAACTTTTGGCAGGTTGATTAGTATGGCATTGCACAAGTAATACATTTTAAGTAGAAGTGCCATTTTTATTATATAGCTTGTCCTACTCACGAGCAATTGATATTTTTCCAATTGTGTAGATCTGACTTTATTTGCATGAGAAGTCTTTTATAATTGTATTCATATAATTCCTGGGTTTGTCTTGACAGGTAGATGCCAAAATATTTTATTTTGTCTATATTTATTTTAAATGGGATTTTTTCCTCTCTTGCTTGTGGGCTTTGCCAGTGATATGCAGAAATGCTGATGACTTCTGTGGATTTGTTTTATATCATGCAACTTTGTTAAAATTGTTTATTTTTTTCCAGTTGGTTTTTGGATGATTTTCTACTGCTGTCTAAATATACCATCCTATCCTCCTTATTGCCTATACTAACTCCTTTAATTCCTTTTTCTTTTCTTATTGCTAAAGCCAAAATTTCAAGTATAATATTTAATAATAATAGTGATAAGGGGCATCATTGTTTCACCCCTGATCCTATTGGAAATGCATCCAGCTTCTCTCCATTACAAATAATCCTTGCTGATAATTCTAGGCAGATGCTGCTTAATATTTTAAGAAGTTATTAAGGACCATTACTGGTCCCTTTCAAAAGGCCTTTCTGGAAGATTGCATAAAGAACATTCAAAAGAGACCTGGAGGATAAATGAGAAAATAAATTGAAATCAGTGCAAGAAGGATATGATGCCCTGCAAAAGAGATATGAAAAAGACATCAATTTATTAAAAAATAAAATTAGTGAAGTGGAAAAAGAGGGCAATGAACAAAAAAATTCAATTGGTCAGTTACAGAAGGAGCTTAAAAAGGTAACGGAAGAAAACAACACTTTAAATATAAGAATTGAACAAATGCAAGTGAATGACTCAATAAGACTTCAAGAATCAGTCAAACAAAAACAAAAAAATGAAAAATTAGAAGAAAATATGAAATATCTCCTAGGAAAAACAACTGATTTGGAAAATAGATCTAGGAGAGACAATCTAAGGATTATAGGACTTCCTGAAAGCCATGATGAAAAAAAAAAAGAATCTAAACACTATCTTCCAGGAAATCCTGAAAGAAAACTGCCCTGAGATTGTAGAATCAGAAGGCAGAATCACCATTGAAAGAATTCACTGATCACCTCCTGAAAGACCCCAAAATTAAAACCCCAAGGAATATCGTGGCTAAATTTCAGGACTATCGCAGCAAGGAAAAGACTCTGCTAGCAGCTAGAAAGAAACAATTCAAATACTGAGGATCAATAATTAGAATCACACACGATCTGTCAGCCTCCATATTGAAGGATCGAAGGGCCTGGAACCAGATATTCTGAAGGGCAAAGGAACTTGGATTACAGCCAAGAATAACCTATCCAGCTAGAATGAGCATTATCCTCCAGGGAAGAAGATGGCCATTCAATGATATAGGTGAATTTCACCTATTTCTAATGAAAAGACCGGATCTGAACAAAAAATTCGACACCCAAACACAGAACTCAAGAGATGCATAAAAAGGTAAAAAGGAAAGGACTCCTGAGAACTTTATTTCTACTAGGGGGATACTTAAAGTTTGGGGGTATAATTAACTAGATATTACTCTGATAATATGAAAAAGAGAACTAGAGAAGGAAAGGTTGCCATACTGGGGAAAAGAGGGAAAAGGTGGTAAAATAAGATCTAAAAAAAGGAGGTAAAAACAAGGTAAAATCTCTTGAAGAGGCAAAGAAAACCTAATACAATTGAGAGAAAGAAGGGAGGGAGATGAGCATTGTGTAAATCTTACTCTCACCAGATTGGGGTTTTAAAAGTGTATATCAGACACTTGATTTCACATAGAAACTTGACTGTTGCTAGAGGGAAGTGGGAGGGAAAGGAGGAAAAGTAAGGGAAAAACGAATAGAAGGGAAGAATCAGGGGAAAGGAGTAAAAACAGGGGGAGGGGATTTAAAGGGTGGAGTATTGTTTGGGGGAGGGGGTCATCAAAAGCAAAGTACTAAGGAGGGGGGATTGGAGAAAGGGGAAAGAAAATGGAAAAACATAACTTAGGTAAATAAGATGACAAGAAATAAAGAATTAGTTATTCTAACTGTGAATGTGAATGGGATGAACTCTCCCATAAAGCGGAAGTGGATATCACACTGGATTAAAAACCAGAATCCCACAATATGTTGTCTACAAAAAACACATCTAAAACACAGTGACACATATAGGATGAAGGTAAACAGCTGAAGCAGAACCTATTATACTTCAGGTGAACAAAAAAAAGCAGAAGTAGCAATCCTTATCTCAGATCAAGTAAAAGCCAAGATAGATCTAATCAAAAGAGATAAGGAAGGAAACTATATTTTATTAAAGGGTATCATAGATAATGTAGCAATATCTATACTAAATATATATGCACCAAGTGCAATAGCATCCAAATTCCTAGGGGAGAAATTAAGAGAGATGCAAGAAGAAAGAGACAGCCAAATGATACTAGTGGGGGATCTCAACCTTGATCTCTCAGAATTAAATGAATCAAACTACAAAATAAACAAGAAAGAAACTAGGGAGATAAACCAATTGTTAGAAAAGTTAGGTATGATAGATCTATGGAGAAAGTTGAATGGAGACAGTAGGGAGTTTACTTTTTTCTCAGCAGTCCATGGAACCTATACAAAAATTGACCATATGTTAGGGCACAAAAACCTCAAAATCAAATGCAGAAAGGTAGATATAGTAAATGCATCCTTTTCAGATCATGATGCAATAAAAATCACGTGCAATATAAGGCCAGGAAAAAATAAACCAAAAGTTAATTGGAATTTAAATAATCTAATCATGAAGAATGAATGGGTGAAAGAGCAAACGATAGACACAATCAATAATTTCATCCAGGAGAATGACAATAAGGAGACAACATACAAAAATTTGTGGGATAAGGCTAAAGCGGTTATAAGGGGCAATTTTATATTTCTAGATGCTTACTTGCATAAAATAGAGAAAGAAAAGATCAACGAATTGGGTCTATTATTTAAAAAACTAGAATAAGAACAAATTAAAAACCCTCAATTAAATACCATATTGGAAATTCTAAAAGTAAAAGGAGAAATTAATAAAACTGAAAATAAGAAAACTATTGAATTAATAAATAAAACTAAGAGTTGGTTCTATGAAAAAACTAACAAAATAGATAAGCCTTTAGTTAATTTGATGAGAAAAAGGAAAGAGGAAAATCAAATTGTTAGTCTCAAGAATGATAAGGGAGAACTTTCCTACAATGAAGAGGAAATTAGAACAATAATTAGGAGTTATTTCGCCCAACTTTATACCAGTAAGTTTGATAATCTAAATGAAATGGAGGAATATCTACAAAAATATAGATTGCCCAGGTTAACAGAAGAAGATATAAATTATTTAAATAGCCCCATATCAGAAAAAGAAATAGAACAAGCTATTAACCAACTCCCTAAGAAAAAATCTCCAGGGCCAGATGGATTTACATGTGAATTCTACCAAACATTCAAAGAACAATTAATTCCAATACTACACAAACTATTTGAGACAATAGGGACAGAAGGTATACTGCTAGAATCCTTCTATGAGACTAATATGGTGCTGATAGCTAAACCAGGTAGGGTGAAAACAGAGAAAGAAAACTATAGACCAATTCCCATAATGAATATTGATGCAAAAATTTTAAATAAGATTTTAGCAAAGAGATTACGGAAAGTCATCCCCAGGATAGTACACTATGACCAAGTAGGATTTATACCAGGGATGCAGGGCTGGTTCAATATTAGGAAAACTATCAGCATAATTAATTATATTAATAACCAAACTAACAAAAACCATATCATTATCTCAATAGATGCAGAAAAAGCCTTTGATAAAATCCAACACCCTTTCCTATTAAGAACACTAGAGAGTATAGGAATAAATGGGCTTTTCCTTAAAATGATCAGTAGCATCTATTTAAAACCATCAGCAAGCATCACATGTAATGGAGACAAACTAAAACCATTCCCAATAAGATCAGGAGTGAAACAAGGCTGCCCACTGTCATCATTACTATTTAATATTGTATTAGAAATGTTAACTTTAGCAATAAGAGAAGAAAAAGAGATAAAAGGAATCAGAGTAGGTAATAAAGAAACTAAATTATCCCTCTTTGCAGATGACATGATGGTATACTTAGAGAACCCTAGAGACTCAACTAAAAAATTACTAGAAACAATTCACAACTTTAGCAAAGTGGCAGGATTCAAAATTAATCCACATAAATCATCAGCATTTTTATGTATTACCAACAAAGTTCAGCAGCAAGAGATACAAAAAGAAATTCCATTCCAAATAGCAGATGATAGGATAAAATATTTGGGAATCTATCTGCGAAGGAAAAGTCAGAAACTATACAAACTAAATTACAAAACACTTTCCACACAAATTAAACGAGACCTAATCAATTGGAAAAATATTAAGTGCTCATGGGTAGGCAGAGCGAACATAATAAAAATGACAATACTACCCAAACTAATCTACTTATTTAGTGCCATACCAATCAAACTCCCAAGAAATTATTTTACAGATCTAGAAAAAAATAGTAGCAAAATTCATTTGGAAGAACAAAAGGTCAAGAGTTTCAAGGGAAGTAATGAAAAAAAAAAGGCTGATGATGGTGGACTTGGGGTATCAGATCTAAAACTGTATTATAAAGCAGCGGTCATCAAAACCGTTTGGTACTGGCTAAGAAATAAAGCAGTCGTTCAGTGGCACAGGATAGGATATCAGGACAATCTAGGCAATAACCTTAACAATCTAGTATTCGGTAAACCCAAAGACTCCAGCTTTTGGGATAAATACTCACTATTTGGCAAAAACAGCTGGGAAAATTGGAAACTAGTGTGGAAGAAATTAGGGCTTGACCCATACCTAACATCACATACCAAGATAAGGTCCAAATCGGTTCATGATCTAGATATAAAGAGGAACTTTGTAAGCAAGTTAGAGGAACGTAATATAGTTTATCTCTCAGACCTGTGGAGATGGAATAAATTTATGTCCAAAGAAGACCTGGAACTCCTAATTGAACACAAGATGGATAATTTTGATTATATTAAGTTAAAAAGTTCCTGTACAAACAAAACAAATGCAGACAAGATTAGGAGGGAAGCATCAAATTGGGAAATCATCTTTACATTTAATGGTTCTGATAAAGGCCTCATTTCTAAAATTTATAGAGAATTGTCTCATATATATAAGAATTCAAGCCACTCTTCAATAGGTAAGTGGTCAAGGGATATGAACAGACAATTTTCAGATGATGAAATTAAAACCATCTCTAGTCATATGAAAAGTTGCTCCAAATCACTATTGATCAGAGAAATGCAAATTAAGACAACTCTGAGGTACCACTACACACCTGTCAGATTGGTTAAAATGACAGGAAAAGATAATGATGAATGTTGGAGGGGATGTGGGAAAACTAGGACACTAATACATTGTTGGTGGAACTGTGAACGGATCCAACCATTCTGGAGAGCAATTTGGAGCTATGCTCAAAAAGTTGTCAAACTGTGCATACCCTTTGACCCAGCAGTGTATCTAATTGGCCTATATCCCAAAGAGATCTTAGAGGAGGGAAAGGGACCCACATGTGCAAGAATGTTTGTGGCAGCCCTTTTTGTAGTGGCTAGAAACTGGAAACTGAAGGGATGCCCATCAATTGGAGAGTGGCTGAATAAATTATGGTATATGAATGTTATGGAATATTATTGTTCTGTAAGAAACGACCAGCAGGACGATTTCAGAGAGGCCTGGAGAGACTTGCATGAACTGATGCTGAGTGAAACGAGCAGAACCAGGAGATCATCATGCACAGCAACAACAGTATTACATGATGATCAATTCTGATGGACATGGCTCTCTGCAATAAAGAATTGTCTCAAACCAGTTCCAGTTGTTCACTGAAGAAAACCATATACACCCAGAAAGAGGGACATGAAATATGGACCACAACGTAACATTTTCATGATCTCTATTGACATTTGCTTGCATTGTGTTGCCTTTCTCTGATTCTTTTTTTTTCTTGTAGATAGGATTTTTCTTGCATAACTTCTCAAGCATTTCAACATTATTAACATGTAGTGGACTTCCTGCCATCTAGGGGAGGGGAGGGGACTGGGGGTAAAATTTGTATTGGAAAGCTTTGTAAAGATCAAGGTTGGGGAACTACCCATACATATGTTATACAAATAAAAAGCTTAAAATAAAAAAAAACATATGCATGGATAATTTTTCAAAACCCTTGCAAAACCTTGTTTTTCAATTTCCCCCTCTCCCCCTTCCTGCACTCCTTCCCCTAGATAGCAAATAATTCAATACATGTTAAATGTGGTTAAATCCAATATATGCATACATAGTTATACAATTCTCTTGCTGCACAAGAAAAATCAAATAGGAAAAAAAATGAGAAAGAAAATAAAACGCAAGCAAAAAAACAACAAAAAGAGTGAAAATGCTATGTTGTGAACCACACTC
>JAJPUD010025311.1:0-17736 GCA_023553655.1 Myrmecobius fasciatus | reverse complement strand
TTTCAGGTCAGTTGTTTTTCCTAGGAGATATTTCATGTTTTTCTCTATCTTTTCATTTTTTTGTTTTTGTTCGACTGATTCTTGAAGTCTTGATGAGTCATTCATTTCCAATTGTTTGATTCTAATTTTTAATGTCTTATTTTCTTCAGTTACTGTTTTTAGTTCCTTTTGCAATTGACCAATTACACTTTTTTGTTCATTGTATTCCTTTTCCATTTTTTTCTATTTTATTTTGCAGTGATCTCATTTCGTTTCCCATGTTTCTTCTAACTCTCTTTTAAGATTTTTTATGCAGTCTTCAAAGAAAGCCTTGTGACATGGAGACCAATTTATGTCTCTCTTTGGGGCTTTTTCTGGAGTTGCTTTACCTTTAGGGGCCTCAGGATTTGAGGTCTGTTCTTCCCTCTCTCCATAAAAGTTGTCTATGGTGAGAGCTCTTTTTGATTTTTTATTCATTTTTTTTTTAAGGTGTGAGGTCTGTTTAGGGCAAAGGTGGGACAGCTGCTTTAATTTGCCCTGGGGCAGTTCTGCTGATTGAGTTATTTCAGGAACTGGGCAGTTCTGCTGATTGAATTATGTCAGGGGCTGGGCAGTTCTGCTTTAGTTCACCCTGGGGGGTTCTGCTGATTGAATTATTTCTGGTGCTGATCAGTCCTGTTGTTTGATTGATTGCTTTAAGGTGCTGTGTAATGGCAGTTAGGTCAGATGCTCATCAGGGGTTCAGTGGTTCACAATCTATCCCCCTCAAAAGGCAGACCCTCCAAACCACCTGCCCACAATCAGGACAGATTGGTCCAAGAGGCCCACAGAAGACTCCCAGGTGTGTGAAAAGCACAACACTCCCACTCCTGTTCCAACTCCTGTTCCAGCTCTCTGCTCCAGCTCCCTGCCCTGGTCTCCCTGCGCTGCAGTCTGGGTTCAGTAGACCACCCCCTGCCCAATTAAAACAGACCTGTTTTGAGGTTCTTCCAGAGTATCTTCTTCTAGAATCGTGTTGTTCTCCAGATATTGTGGATTTTTTTTTGCTTCTGAATCAGTCTAGAGGCTTCATATGTTGTTGGTTTGAGGGGAGGTTAGAGGAGGTTACAGAGACTCCTGTCTGATCTCTGCCACCATGGCTCCACCCATGGAAGGAAGTCCACACTATTTTTTCTAATGTCTTGATCATGATAGAAAAATCATCTGATTGATCTGCCTAATATATAGCATCTTGTGTCCCATTCTATGTTTTTTCTCCTACTATCCTGCATGTTACAAATATACATTCATTTCATCTCTCTCTCTCTCTCTCTCTCTCTCTCTCTCTCTCTCTTTCTCTCTGTCTCTCTCTCTTGCTGAGGCATTTGGGGTTAAGTGACTTACCCAGGGTCACACAGCTAGGAAGTATTAATTGACTGAGGCTAGATTTGAACTCAAGTCCTCCTGACTTCAGGGCTGGTGCTCTATCCACTGTGCTACCTAGATGCCCCCACATTCAGTTCATCTCAACTGTTTGGAAATCACTTCCTTCCCTTAGATTGATAATTTTTGTGAAGATTTTACCTATCTGCCAGCAGTTTTACTAGGGTGTGACTACGGTTCATGCTTTAGTTTCTTGGAACCACAGGTAAGGAATGGGTTAAGGTGGACACCAAAGATGGATGAGCAGCTTTGAAAAACTCTTGGAAAGCTGCCAAAAGTTTTAGTTCTCCTTGAACTCCCATACCTTCGAATTTTTGTGAAAGACTGAGATTACTTTTTTGGGAGGCTAGACTTGTTCTTTGTAATGTTGCAGTATTCACTATTGAGAGTTTTGTGGATGGTATGACTTGCTTTCTAAGGAGTTTCAGATAAGTGATGAGAGTGTAGTGGTCATAAGGGTCGTTATACCTCTTGAACATACCCTGAGTAGCATCAGAGTCACTCTACAGAACCATCTCTGTGTACTCTGAGAGAAAACTTGCAATTGCTACTAAAAGCAGAAGGACAGGGTTATATGTGTAGTAAGAATCTCAATCTTTCTATAGGAATGCTCATTTGGAAAAATTAAGCTGGGAAATCAGCAATATTTGCTTTAGACACTCACTCTGTGTACCAATTAAGATCATTCTCAAATTTTGTTAATGTGTCAATAATATAGGCATCTCTTTCCCTTACTTCCCCTCCTTTAGTGATATGCTAATGCTTCCTAACCTTGGACAGACACTAGTTTAAGCACAGAAAAAAATTGGGGCAGTGAAATAAGCACCTGTTTACAAATCCCAACTCTGCCAATGTCTATTTTGGTAGAAATCCAAATTCTGTCACTTTCTACCTATAAAACTTTGTGTAAGCACTTCATCTCTGTTGTCTGTCCTCAGTTTCCATACTTGTAAAGTGAGACTAATGGACTAAATGACCTGGAAGTTCTCTTCCGTCTTCAAAGCAAAGAACCTACCTCTATTTACATTTTGAGGTCAGGTTTGCAGTTGTCAGCCTGAGAATAATCTAAGACTGAAAGACCTCCAATAATAATATTTCCACATCCTTAATAAAGTAGGTGTCTTTGAGAGAAAATTTATATCAAAGTGAATCCCAAAGTACAGAGATTAAACAGCAAGTCTTTATATTTTAATCTTTTTTTTTCTCTCATTGCTTTCTCTTTCCTGTTATGTTCATCTTAAAATAACATCTAGTCTTTTGATTAGTAGAGATAAATGGATCTCTATAAAATCAACTATACTCAGCAACATGATATTATTGCCAGTGTCATGGGCTTGGGTCTTCTGCATTCATTTCTTTTATATCCATCTATTCATATGCATAGTTCTTCAGGCCTGGCAGCACTTGGTGCTACATATGTATGCCATACATGTGGAAGAAGAAATAATAAAGAAATCAATTTTAAAAGAATATGCTGCACCTTGTTTGATGATACCAATTTGTTTTCTTTCCCAAATGTTGCTAATGTCAGTGTCATCCCTACTGCCAGAGGCATGTCTGTATAACCTATCTGCTGTTGCAATCATTTTTAAGTGGAAACCCAACCGAGCAACAAGACTTGTTTTCTTCTCCCATCCCCCAAATCCTTTGGCTTTTATTCGAAAAGAGCTATTTGCCCCATCCCCCCTCCTCCTCATTTTTAATTGAATGAGTCTTTTTTTCCCACTTTTCAGTGTCTGCACTTCCAATATATTTTGCTATTCATCTTAAATAGGAGGAAAGGCACTAATTGACAAATGAGACGGCTCCATTAAATATAGGACCATTTTCTTCCAGAGAAGTGGTCTGCAACAGAATCGCATACTAAGCACACATAAAGTGCATCAAATATATACTAACAGCCCATAAATGAACAAGAAGATGAATGAAATTTCAGTTATATCATTATTAAAAATATCATAGGTGATTCCATTGAAGTATGACCTGCTTTTCTTTGCTAAAACTGCAGAACATCTACAAAGACAAAGCAATTGAGTCTACTAAAAGACTAGCCATTAGAGAGATAATAAAGCTAGTTCAACACTGGTGAAGGATAGCATATTCCTTTTGCAAAGCCTACTTCCATGGTCCCACCATGAAAATCAATAAGAAGTTACATTATTACTATTAAATTCCCTTGAATAGGTAGGTCAGGCCATAGGTCAAACAGTGAGTTTATTGAACAAGTATATAGTAGATAGTTACTGTATACCAGGAAAGGTGCCAAGAGACAAAAAGATACAAGTCTCTTCTCTAGGAGGTCATTTCCTAAAGTCTGTGCAAATTACTATGTCTATAAAATATATACAGTGAACTGGAAATTTCAGGGATGCTCATCAGTTGTGATATATGATTGTAAAGAAAGCACTATTGTGCTATGAGAGATAATGAGCTCAATGATTTTAGAAAAGACATGAAAGGACTTGCATGAAATAATGAAGAGTGAAAAAAGCAGAAACAAGAGAATATTGTATACAGTAACAACCTTATTATTTTTAGAATGACATTTAAAAAGTCATTTTGACTATTATAAATATTTCTAATTAACTATAAAGAGCATATAAAGAAAAATACTATCTCCATTCAGAAGAACTGATAAGTAGAAGTGTGTATAGAATAATGTCAACTTTATATACTTATCTGTGTCTAATGGTAGCCATCTCTGAGGCTGTGGGGAAGGGGAGAGGGAGGAAAAAAAAATACATAATAATTTTGTTGTATATAGTGTTTTCATCTTTTTGTTGTTCTTTGCTTGCTTTTTGTTTTCTTTCTCGTTTTTCTCCTTTTTGATCTGATTTTTCTTGTGTAGCATGATAAATGTGGAAATATGTATAAAAGAATTGGACATGTTTAACATATATTTATTTCCTTGTTGTCTAGGGGAAGGGGTATGTCAAAGGAAAGGAGAAAATTTTGGAACAACAGTGAATGTTAAAAATTATCTTTGCACATATATTTTTCAAATAAAATGCACATACTAGGCTTGCCATTTATCTCCTGAAGAGGCCCAATCATAAAGTTCAGATACATTATAAATGACAGGGTTAGAAGTTGTGGCACAGGATACTTCCTCAATCCTTATTAGTCTGTCTGGGGATACAAAAAGAGGTAAAGAAATAAACAAATAAAAGTCCTTACTTTCATGGAACTTCCATTATTCCCTACCTTTTTTTGTGATCAAGTTTTACAAAGTGTTTTAAATAAACTACCTCATTTGATCTTCAGAGCAATTGTTAGATAAGTGCTATTATTATATACATTTTACGTGTGAGGAAACTGAGGCTGACTTGTTCAGTATAGCATAGCTTGTAAGTGTCTGAGACAAGATTTGAGCTCAGGTTTTACTGATTCCAAGTCCTATGTGCTAACTATATGCTTTTAAATAATTGCTAAAAGAAATATAGAACAAAAAAATTGAATAGAATAAGGTGGAAGATTAGATATTTTCTTATCCCCATGACTTTTCAAACTTCTCAAAAATAGAAAGTAAGTGCCAAATATAAAAATATTTCAGCTTTTTCCATTGTGTGGGCTACCTAGAGCCCCAAAAGGTTACAAAATGAACTTATGCTTACTGGCTCTAAACTCATCTAGCACCCCTAATACTTGAAGTAAAGCTACACTAGCAAACTGTAAGACAAGATGAAGGTTTACAATAAAACACAGCCCTACATTCTAGTTTCCCTTTACAGTTAATGTCATGAAGATCCAGCCTCCAAGCTATGGAATTTTGCTCTTGCAATAAAAGATTGATAGAAGGTGAAAGTCCCTCAGAAACAAGTCTTCAAGGGACCAAACACTGGAGTACCAGTTAGGCACAGATCTGAATCACTAGTATTGATTCAAAGAACTAAGAAACAGAGGAAGCTGGAAAGGATTGCAGGATGTACAATATGTATGACGATGGGCTTTGCCATGTAACACTACATCATGAGGAAAACACATAGCATCAAGCTAGGGACTACTCTGACTACTCACAATTTAGCTGGAACAGAGATCTAAGCTGGTGAACCATGGATTGCCAAAAGTAGGAGAAGACTGTGATACATTGAGCATCAGCCCCCAATGACATCAATCATAGGGGAAGAAGTAAGAAAGTGAGTGATGAGAAAATGGGAGGAGGAGGAAGAGAATAAAATAGCGAGAGATTTCAGGGAGAAATAACTCACAGCCAATAAACAGATAAATCAATAGGACAAATAATAACAATAAAAAGAAATATTACTTTTGATGTAAATGAATTAAAGAATAAATACTTTTAATTTTTTATAGTATTTTATTTTTACAAATGCATGCAGAGTTTGCAACATTAGCCTTTGTAAAATCTTATATTCCCAATTTTATACCTCTCTCTTCTATTCCCCAAAACAGCAAGCAATCCTATAAAGATTAAATATATACAAATCTTCTAAACATATTTCATATTTGTCATACTGTGCAAAAACCCAAAAACAAATAAATAATAACAAAATGAAAATACTATGTTTTTATCTACATTCAGTCTCTATAATTTTGTATCTGTATACATTTTCCATCACAACTATTGGAATCATTATAAATCACTTGAAAAGAGCCGAGACCATCACAGTTGATCACCACATAATCTTATTTCTGTGTACAATGTTATCTTGGTTCTGCTCATTTCATGTGTCAGTTAGCATCAATTCATGTAAGTCTTTCCAGGTTTTTCTCAAATCAGTCTGCTCATCATTTCTCATAGAACAATTATATTCCATTATATTCATATACCATAACTTATTCAGTCATCCCCAATTAAAAGACATCCACTTAATTTCCCATTCAAGAATAAATACTGAAAAAGGAAAGTTATCTAACATTGTTGAAAGGAAGGACATATGAAATCTGAAAAGATGGAAACACAATATGCTGTAACAGTCAAAAGAGAATGAGAAAAATAACAGTAAAGAAACAGAGCAGAAAAACTGCATTCTGCAAGGGCAAGTCTCATCAATGAAACAAAAGGGAGGACTACAGATTTAGAATGCAAATCCACAGAAGCAAAGAACAGTTTAGAAGAAGAGCAAAAAGCTCAATAGCATTGAAGAAAAATTGTGCTCACTATGCAAGCAAAACATTCTAATCTCAAAAATATGATAAGTAGAGAAAGTCTATTATTACTGCTTCATGTTATTTCTCACTTAAAATACCATCTTTGTATAATAGGGCAGGGAAATGGAACTGAAAATTTGACAAACTATGATAGGATTATAATGACGATGATGATAAACAATAATTATTAAAATTAATATAGTGCTTTTAAGGTTGGCAAATGCTTTACATATTATCTTACATGATTATAACAACTCTATGAGGTATTTGCTATTATTATGCCTTTTATGTTGATTTTTTATAAATTATATATATGTATATTAAAATTACATGTACGATATGTATATTATGTTAGACAATAATATAATATGGATATGTGCATATATTATTCAAATTAAGACTGAGAAAGGAAGTAGCTTATTTTAGTTCACATAGCTAGAAAATACTCAATATGGGATATGAAATGATGTCCGAGGTGTTATATGAATCTAGTACACTAAACCTGCTAACATAATAGATCTCCCAGAAGAACACAACAGGATATAATAAGAAATAAACTTAATGCTATAAGGGAAAATCATGAAAGAGAACTTATAGAGTATCTGAATACAGAAATGAAATTTCAATTGAAATAATTCACAGATAACCTCAAGAAAATAAAAGAAAGAAAGGAAGTAAAAAGGAAGCAAGCAAAGAAGAAAGTGAGGAAAGGAGAGAGAGAGAGAGGGAGAGAAGGGAAGAAAGAATAAAAGGAAAGAAGAAAGAAGGAAGGAAGGGAGGGAGGGAGGGAGGAGTGAGGAAAGAAGCAAGGGAGGAAGGGAAGGAGGAAGAAAGGAAGGAATGGAGGGAGGGAAAGAAAAAAGGAGAGAGGGAAGGAGGGAGAAAAGGACTAAAGGAGGGAGGGAAAAAGGGAGAGAGAGAAGGCGGAGAAAGAGAGGAAAGGAAGAAGCGAGGGAGGGAGGGAGGGAGAGAAGAAAGGAGGAAAGGAGAGAGGGAGGGGAGAAGGAAGGAAGGAAGGAAACCTGCAAATTCTGAGATACTTAATGGCTTAATTAAACACTTTAATTTATAAAGTTAAATTCAGTGAGGTATCAGAAGACCTTCAAATACAAAGGAAATAATATTTGAATAACACAAGACTTTTCTGCATCCATGGGAAGATATAGGAAGGAATGGAATAATGTATTCTGAAGAGCAATGGAACTCATGAAACTGTGCAAACTTACCTATTCAGTAAATCTGAGCTTAAGCATATATGAAAAAAGATGAATGTTCAGTAATAGAGTTTGAAATAATTTTAGAAAAGATTAGAAAAGCAATGGGTTGACCAAATAGCAAAAGGTGAGAGGGATGAACAATCTATATGCTCCATTGTAATCCTCTCAATGTCAAGGATACTAGAAAAAGACTCCCAGAGCATTGTATGAATCTCTTATGACTGAGTTTTGGGAAGACACAAATAAGAGTGGATGGGCAGGCATTGATGTGCTGTTATCTGCTGGAATAAAAAGATTATGAAATTCAATGAGATCACGGATGTGTTGAAATACTATAATAAACCTCACACTATCACAACAGATTGTTGTATTTAAAAGATTTTGAAAACAGGAATTATATGAATGTAAAATTCTGTTGTTTGGCATTTATTCAAAAGGGAGCAAATCTGTTGTAGAATTAGGTTCAGAAATCATTTTGATAGTTATTCAAATGACAGAGAATCACAGAATTTCAGGATCAGAATAAATCTCAGTGATTTACTCAAAGATTTACCTCTACAATCCCATCAACTGGTTACCCTTCCTTCACTTGATGTTTTGAAGATAGGAAAGCTATCATCTCCCAATGCAGATAATTATATTTTGGAATAACATCATAAAATCACAAATTTAAAACTTAAAGGGGCTTTAGAAACAATTGGATTGGTTTGAATTGATATGGCATTTGTGAGATTAGTTTGACTTACTTGTAGCATGGACCAATAAAATAAGGAAGAATGACAGAAAGCTTTTAAGGAAGCAAAGTAACTGATAAAATATTTTGGATTCATATCCCACCTAGGGATATGAGTTCATAACCTACCTTGTATACTTCCTAAGTATTTAACTTAGAACAAACACCTTATTCTTTCTCAGCCTTAATTTCTATATCATATGTAAATATATATGCAAATTAGATGTTATATAATATATTTGGAATATATAATTTGTGTATATATCAAATTTGTGTAATGCCTATATAATAGGGATAAAAATAACTATCTCATAGATTTGTTGCTAAAATCAAATAAAATAACAAGCAATGAACTTACCAACCTTAAAGTACCATATAAATATTACTATTA
This sequence comes from Myrmecobius fasciatus, assembly GCA_023553655.1. NCBI lineage: Eukaryota > Metazoa > Chordata > Mammalia > Dasyuromorphia > Myrmecobiidae > Myrmecobius > Myrmecobius fasciatus. The sequence continues at coordinate 8,885 of JAJPUD010025311.1, read as the reverse complement.
TTATCATTATTAATATTATTTTAGCATGGTATGTCAACTTTTCAGTTCCATTTCCTTATCCTACTATAAAAAGAAGGTATTTTAAGTGAGAAAAACATGAGAAGCAGCAATAATTAATTTACATAGTGAATGCTTCCTACACAAGCCAGAGTTGGGTAAGAATCAAAGTACATATAAGTTGGAAAATATTATAGGATTTAAAGTTGGCAAACTCTTAAATTTTAAAATGGGCATATGGAAAGTGTCAGAGAGAGAAATGAAATGTGTCTGTTTGATTGGGGTTGCTTTTTACACTGAGAGAAGTTGTGTATGCTTAGTGGATTTTGTCTCCTCTCACTTCCTCCCCATCTCAATATACATAGACATAGATACACACACACATACACACACACACACACACACTTATGTAACAAATCCCATCTCCCTTGTATACTCTTCATATGTTATAGTTTCAAAGGAAAAGAAAGTGATTGAAAATTGTGTTTTTGAAATACTAGCTCTAATGCAGATTCTCTGGGCTGTCCCTTAAAACTCATAGGCCTGCCAAGATGATACAGCTATTTCTTTTCACTATTCTCTTTTCTGATTCTGAAATATACAGAAAGTCTCTTGTTCACTTAATATTTATTGAAAATCCTCTATCTCTTTCTCTATGAATTTTAACAAGTTTCTTTCTCAATTGAAACCTCACTTCTACTATGTTATCCTGTGGGGTCCCCCCCCCCACCTCTGTGCTGCAAGGGAACATGACTTCACATTATGATTGACTCCCACTCCCAGCTTTAATTGTCTCTTGAGAAGGGTATTCTACACACAGAAAAGTTTCACTGGTAAAGAGAAATCCTCCACAACACTTAGCATTACTTGAATTATTTCTATGTGGGGTATTATTGTCAGTGCAAATGTCTTATTTGTGCTTAGCCCAAAATAGTTTTCATTTTTGGTTGTTTTTCCAAAAATGGGTTACAGTGGGACCCAATGGGGTAATGTAGATAACCAGTATGCCAGTCAAATCTTAGGCTTTGTCTACTAGAGGGAAGTGTCCCTGCTAGATTGTATTATTTTAGTCCAAAGGATTTATTTTTCTGCTCCATTTTTTTTTCTTGTGCAGTATAAAGTGACATAGAGAAAGTTTAAGACTGAAGAATTATGTGTTGTTATGGTTCTTCCCAAGGTGACCCCAAAGGAATCTGGGAACAGACTCTCCTAACACAGATATAATTACCCTCAGGCTAGTTCAGTTAGCATCAAGGTTACTTTCATGAACTTTTTTCATTTTGGGAAAGGGATTTTTTTTTTTTTAAATAATGAGGAAGTATACTTATCCTAACTACAGCTAGCTCTGGAGTTTGTCAGAGATAATGTGATCTTAGGACCATGAGATTTTGAAGGTCCATGTCCCAACTTTGAGTTAAGATAGAGACGCCTGAAATCAGTAGGAGTACAGTCCAAGTTACAGAGAAGGTTGGGAGAATTTTAGGCAGATTATATTATAGAGTTTTGAAAGAGAAGAGAACAAGTACTTTGTGTCAGGCTCTGTGCTAAGCATGTTACAAATATTATTTCAGGAGAGATGTTTTATTCTTTCATGCTTTCCTTCCTCCCCCATAGAAAAGACATCCACTAAAGATTAAAATCATCACTAGTCAGTTTTTCCTATTCTGCTTTCTATTTTTCTTCCTTATCCCTACATAAGAAGTTCACCTTTCTGATGTTCCATACCTTCAAGATTCTTGTCTCTATTTGAGGGATAACAAAAGGATGAAAAAAGATTACTAATAACTAAAGTTTGAGACTCCATGTCATGACAGTAGGAGAAATATTAGGGATAGGATTGCATGTTGACTTCTAAAATCAAACTATATGGACAACTATCCACTTTGCATATGAGCACAAGCTATATTCCTAGCAAGGATTGAAATGTAACTTTGATCAATATACTGCAAGTGTCAAGGTCTGGATTTGAGGCTGAATAGTTTAGCTCACCAAAGACAAGAATATAATTAGGTAAAGGTTCAACAAATGCTATTCAGGGCAAAAAACAATATTTCCTATTTTCACACATGAAAGCAGCTTCAGGGACTGGCTTAGCTTAGAGTGGAAAAAGAGAGACAAATTTTCACCTTTGAAAATTACTTCTTAAAAAGCAGAATTATCCAAATAGAAAAGTGGTATAAAAGCTCACTAAACAAAATAATTCATAAAAAATAGTATGCAAATGGAAACTAATGTCTCTAAGAGACATCAAGGAATGGTAAAATAAAGTCAAAATGAGGAAAAATAGAAAAAATGTCAAATCTCTCATTAGGAAAACAACTGACCTGGAAAATAGATTGAAAAAAAGATAATTTAAAAGTTAACAGGCTACTTGAAAGCTATAATCAACAAAAGAGCCTGGGCATCATATTTCAAGAAATTATGAACTCATCCAATATTTTTGATCCAGAAGCTAAAATAGAAATTAATATAATTTACTGATCACCTCAAAAATAAAAACTCCCATGAATATTATCATCAAATTCAATAACTCCTAAGTGAAGGAGAGAATAGTGAAACGAGGCAAAAAGAAATACTCAGATACTCTGAATCCACAGTCAGTATAACAAGGTTTGGCAACTTATATATTAAAGGAGCAGAGGGCTAGTAATATGGATAACAACTAAGAATAACCTAACTAGAGTATAATTCTTTTGGGAGGAAATGGGTATATAACCAAATAGAGGAGTTTTAAGCATTTCTGATGAAAATATCAGTGCTCAATAGAAAATTTGGCATTCAAATACAAGACCCCCCAAACATACAAAATTAAACATGAAAAAGATATCATAACATAATTAAGAAACTTGCTTACATGTTTATATGGTAAGATAATATATTTAACTCCCAGGAACTTTATCATTATTAGGACAGTTAGAAGCACTGACTCTACAGAGAGTACACAAATATAAGCAAATTATTTTGACATGATTCCAAAAATAAGTGAAGGAATGAGAGAGGTATGCATTAGGAAAAGGGAAGAGGGAGAGGAATAATAAAGAAAATTACTTCCCATAAATGAGGTGTACAAGAAAGAACTTTTACAATGAAAGGAAAAAGGGAAGGGATAAAAGGCAACACATAAATCCCACCCTCACTAGAATTCATGAAAAGAGGAAATTATATATATATATATGTATATATATATATATGTGTGTGTGTGTGTGTGTGTACTTACGTATATATATGTATATTCATACATTCAGTTGGGTATAGGAAAGATATTGAAGTAGTTTGTACTTTCCTTTTCTAGCTCATTTTACAGATAAGGAAACTGAGGCAAACAAGGATAATTGATTTGCTTAGGATCATATAGCTGCAAAGAGCCTGAAGCCTTTTCTGAACTGAGGTCTTCTTGATTTTAGGATCAGTGCTCTATCCATGGCGCCGTCTACATTTCCTAGAGAGAAACATAGTTTAAAACTACTTAATATGAATAACATATGAGCAGATAGCAGAATGTATTAGAAACCAAATACATCTATATGTTGTTTACAAGAAATACACTTGAAAGAGATACACACTAAGTTAAAACAAAACATTGTTATCAATATATATCAAACTCTTTGGAATGTAAATCATGTCATTCACAAAACTATAAATTGTGAATAGTATGCTTCAGTAGAGGTTTAAAAAAAAGTCAGGGGAAGTCATCATGATTTTCAAACAAATATACAAAAGCAAAAATAAATCTCATTAAAAGAGCTAATCAGTGAAATTATATTTTGTTAAAAGTTATTATAGACAAGGAAGCAATACCAATTCTAAATAAGTTTGCACCAAATGGCACAGCATCCAAATTCTTAAAGAAAAAGTTATATATATATATATATGTATATATATATGTATATATGTAAAACAAAAGAAAATATAGAGTAAAACTATACTAGTAAAATTGTATTAGACATTAAAAGTATAATAATAGTTAAATTTCCCCCCTAAGAATTAGCTAAATCTAACCAAAAAATAAATATGAAGAAAGTAAAGAAGAATAAAATTTCAGAAAAGTTAGAGACCTCTGGAGAGAACTGAATAGGAATAGAAAAGAGCCTACATTTTCTCAGCTATTTACACTACTTTCAGAAAAACTGAACATGTATCAAGGCATAAAAACCTGACAAACAAATGTATAAAAGAAAAACCTATTAAAATACATCCTTTTTATGCTATAATATAATAAAATCATATTCAATAAAGGATCATCAGAGCACAGATTAAGAGTTAATTGGAAATAAAATAATTTAATCCTAAAGAACAAGTGAATCAAAGAACAAATAATAGAAATAATCAATAATATTATTAAAAAGAATAACAACAATTGGAAACCACTCCAAAATTTGTGTGACAAAACTGAAGTAGTAATTAGGAGAAAGGATATATGGGCTGTTCAAAGAGGGTTAGCACTTCAAGTGTGAGGGCTTGCAGATCTCTTTTTAGGACTGTTCATCAACCTTTGGTGTCTTAGTTTCATTAACCCACTGTATGATTTTGTCATTGCTCTTCTTCTTTTCCTTTTTTTAATACAAAATTAATGTACATAAATGCTACCATTTTAGAAAGAACATTAACTAGCTGGAGCATATTCAGAGCAGTTTTTCAATAGTAAAGTGTCTCAAATTCATTTCACAAAATGGTTGAATTTAGTTCAATTCAATAATCATTTATCAAGATCCTATGTACCTATTATTTGCAAAGTGAGAGGCTGCCTGGTATAGTAGACACTGAGGCAACTTCAGAGTCAAATCTGGGTTCAAGTTCTGTTATACTAGCTGTGTGACCATAGGCAAGTCACAGGCAATACTTTAAACAAATGCAGAGAACAGTTTAGATTGCAAGAAGGAACTTTCTCATGTTAAATTCTATTTTCTGATGAAATAACATTCCAAGGCTTGTCTTATGTGAATGCATGAAAAAGAGAGTTGTATGATCAGTTCTAGGGATTGCCTAGAACGACCATTTGGCTAAAGCATCCAACCCATGAAAGGAACTTGAAAGGCATAAAGATGGAAAAGAGTAAAACTGTCTTGTACTTTAAATCCAAGGATAAGATGTTTGAATTTATCCTGAAGGTTTTTGTGCAGGGAATGACATGGTCAGTACCCTGTCTTAGAAACAATATTTTGGAAGCTGAGTAAAGGAGGGAACAGATTGTGGAGATGCTGGAAGCAGGGAGACCAATTAAGAGATGACTATAACAGTCTGGGTTAGGGATGATGAGGGCCTGAACTACAGGGTTAGCTTTGTAAGTAGAAAAAAAGAAGCTGGAGAAATTTTGCCTGGAAAAGTGAATATAATTGCTTTCTTTTTTGTCTTTTTTGAAGAGATGTCATGTAGAAGAATGATTTGATTCATTTTGTTTGGCCCCAGAGGGTGGAAGTGGGAGCAATGAATGGAAGAAGAGATTCAGAATTAAGTACTATGTAATAGGGAAGAAACTTCCTAATAATTGAAGCTCTCCCAAGTAGGAATTGGTTGCCTAAGGAAGTATCAGATTCATCATCGCTAGAAGTCTTCAGGGGAAAGATAGAAGACTTCTTATCAGAGATGCTATAAGTGAATACTCAGTTGGATAAAAGTTGAATATAGTGACATCAAAAGTCTCTTCTAATTCTTATGGTGTGATTCTGAATGAATTAGGTCAGGGCTCTTCCTCTTAACTAACCAGAAGGAATCAGGCACACAAAATGAATATGAACTCCCCTAAATAGTTCTCATTTATAAATGCAAGCTTTTAAGCTTAACAGGCTGAGTGAAGTTTTCCTAGCTATCACCATATGTGGCAGTTTTAGACCAGAAAAGCAACATTTCACCTCCAGGTACTGGCTTCATTGTCCAGCTACAAGTTTCTTCTTAAAATTTCATTTTAAGTGTATTTCTTCAGAAATTACCTTGTGAAATAAGGAGGCATGGTGGCTATCTTCTAGTAGTTGAAGTGCTTCCATGTAAAAGAGAGGTCATACTTATTCTTCTTGGCTCTAAAGGGAAGAATTAACAGGCAGAAGATTCAAAGAAATAAATGTAGTCTTGCAGTAATATAGAGACATAAACTAACAAAGTTATCCAAAAGTATTATGGTTTATAACTGAAGGTAGTGGGTTTCCCCTCATTGGGGGATGAGAGGGCGTATTTCAAGCAACAAATGAAGTATCATTCTAGATACGTTGAGGAGTGTAGTATTGTTTAGGCAAAGTTTGGACTAGATGGTTTCCAAAGCCCTTAGTTACTCAAATTCGATGAATCTGTAAACGTGCCAGTTAAATCACATGAATTTGGTTGGTGCTGTCTTTGCTGAATAGTTTTCCAAATCCATATTTTCTCTCTCCAACTGGAATAGGAGCAGCTCATGGAAAATAATCATGTTTTTTTTTTATTTTATATTTCTCAAAGTGCTTCACACAATATTGGGCACAAATAGGTGATGCTGCATAATTGTGGCTGACCTGGCTTGAATTCTATTCTTTTGACACAGACCATTACACTATAGTCAAATAATGTTGTCTTCTTTAAAAGGACTAATTAGAGTCAATTAGTGAACTGACCTGATGTGGTTCTCAAATAGATTGTCGTAATAATTCCATTTTTGCAAGATGGATATTTTATTGCTGTGTATGTCTAGTTTGAGAAGCTCACTGTTTTATGGATCTGTGTGTAGTGATCATTTGGATGTAATGATCAAATGGGGGTGGCACAAATTGATCATTATAAGAAGATTCCACTGTAATTACATTTCCATAAATGATACTCAAATTCACAAGGGAAATCAACAACCCCTTGGTGTGTCTACTTCTAGCACTGATTACAAGTTCAGGTTCTTTAGCACTTTCTAAAGAAAAGGTAATTAAATTTTACAACCCATAGTTAAGTCAAAATGAAAAGACAGCTTTTTAGTCTAGATTCAAAGGTATTATTACATAAAGAAAGCCCAAACATGGCTCCATTTGGAAAAATTTGAAAAAATTGTAGTTCTGGACACATTTAATTAGGGGGAGGAGATGTTTGGTAAAATGAATCTGGTTTGGGGGAGTCTTTTTGACTTTTCCAGATATCCAAGAATGGGGTATAGGGAAATTTTTTTTCTTGGTGATTTGGTACCTTTTTATACTGCAATTCCGCATTCAACTTGGGAAATTTTTCCCCCTTAAATATTTTTGATATTGCTTTTTTCTTTTTAGTTTGAATACTTTTCAACTATAGAAATTCATCTATGTAAAGTGCCTCGTTACCTTAAATATTTTACTATTCAGCTATGATTGTTAATGAATTTCAAGTTCTATTTCAAGAATTAAAGAGGAGGAGATTTCCAAATCAGGCAAATAAAATGGTGGCATCAAATTAAATTAAATCATCTTTTCCAGTAGAACATAGCTCCTTAATGGTAGAAACTGTCAATTTTGGGAATTAAAAGCCCAGACCTCTCAAGAGCCAGGCAAGTTAACTTTGGTAGTTTGATGGCAGTGTCATAGGCATCAAAGGATTATGACCTATATCATTGGAGGGAGAATGTTTTTATTTGTTATTATTGTTGAGTCATTTCTATCTTGTACAACTCTTCATGACCCTATTTGGGATTTTCTTGGCAAAGATATTAAAGTGAATTGCCATTTCCCTCTCCAGCTCATTTTACAGATGAAGAAACTGAGGTAAACATGGTTAAGTGACTTTCTAAGAGTCACATAACTAGTAAGTGTCTGAGACTGGATTGGAACTCAGACCTTCCTGACTCCAAATCCTGTGCTCTCTTCACTGTACTATGTAGCTGCCCAAAAAGGAGAATAAATATTGCTAAAATAACAGAAGCTCAAAGATATTGTAAAATCAAATATGCAAAATAACATAATTTGATTTATCAAGGCTTCTGCTACTAGTTTCACTACACTACCAACAACAATATATTGGGAGACAGGTGGCACAGTATGGCATTGGACTCAGAAGGACCTCAGTTCAAATCCGATATCAGACAATTTAAACCTGATTGCCTTATGCTTTGATCAAGCAGTATTTCTACTGGGCCTATATCCGAAAGAGATCTTAAGGTAGGGAAAGGAACCCACATATGCAAAAATGTTTGTGGCAGCCCTTTTTCTAGTGGCAAGAAACTGGAAACTGAATGGATGCCCATCAATTGGAGAGTGACTGAATAAATTATGGTATATGAATGTTTTGGAACATTATTGTTCTTTTTTTTTATTAAAGCTTTTTATTTGTATAACATATGTATGGGTAGTTCCCCAGAGTTGATCTTTACAAAGTTTTCCATTACAAATTTTACCACCAGTCCCCTCCCCTCCCCTAGATGACAGGAAGTCCACTACATGTTAATAATGTTGAAATGCTTGAGAAGTTATGCAAGAAAAATTCTATCTACAAAAAAAAGAATCAGAAAAGGCAACACAATGCAAGCAAATGTCAATACAGATCATGAAAATGTTACGTTGTGGTCCATATTTCATATCCCTCTCTCTGGGTGTATATGGTTTTCTTCAGTGAACAATTGGAACTGGTTTGAGACAATTCTTTGTTGCAGAGAGTCATGTCCAACAGAATTGATCATCATGTAATACTGTTGTTGCTGTGTATGATGATCTCCTGGTTCTGCTCGTTTCACTCAGCATCAGTTCATGCAAGTCCCTCCAGGCCTCTCTGAAATCGTCCTGCTGGTCGTTTCTTACAGAGCAATAATATTCCATGACATTCATATAACATAATTTATTCAGCCATTCTCCAATTGATGGGCATCCATTCAGTTTCCAGTTTCTAGCCACTACAAAAAGGGCTGCCACAAACATTCTTGCACATGTGAGTCCCTTTCCCTCCTCTAAGATCTCTTTGGGATATAGGCCCAGTAGAAA
>JAJPUD010025310.1:0-17736 GCA_023553655.1 Myrmecobius fasciatus | reverse complement strand
TTAATTTTTTTTAAAATATATTCTCTGGCTTCTTCATGTTCATAATACATCTCTCCATTGCTGTTCAGGTAATCTTCAAATTGACAACTATGGGATTTCATGACTCATGGCCATATAGAGAGTTGAAAGATTATAGTCATACAGGGTGAGTAACCAGCATCAATGAGATCATAGTTCCATCAAAATTTTGAAATATATATATATATATAAATTTATTCAGATGTCCACAATAAGGCAGTAGAAGAAATGAAATCTCCTGATTCCCAACTTTATTCTCTATGCATTTAATCACATTTCCTAATTTATTCTGGTATATTCACAATTTTTGTAAAACATTTTATAACTAAATATATTACAAAAAGCTAATCCTCATTGGAATCTTCTAATCCTTGCCTCAATGTTTCAAATTATGACATCATATTCTAATGGAAGGGAACATCTGATTTGTTAAAAATCTAACTCTGGAATGGAAGATTTGCTAATTCTCACTTCAGTTCTCACTCTGTAACCACATGTGTACACATGGGGAGGGGAGAGATAGACAGTCAAAGAGACAGAGACAGAGACAGAGAGAGACAGAGACAGAGAGAGTAATTAAGCAATTTATGGATAAAATATGTGGCTAAACTGTTGTTGTATATGTTTAAGAAAACTGTTACTATGCTCTGGTTTGCATGTTTAAATATGTCATGATTAAAATTACTCCCAAGAAAAACAATTCTTTATAAATAGAGTAGGTTAAGATGAAGTTTCTGTCAGAAGAAAGTTAAAATGACTACTGCTACTTTTGCCTCTTCAATGCAAATTGGAACCACAGGATAGGAAACATAAGCTAATCAGTCTGGTGGAAGTCAGCAAGAAAAAAAAAAACATTTATAATGTCTCCCAACATTATAAATCAGGGGTTATTAACCACTGGCCCCTTTTGGCAGTCTGCTAAAGTCAAGAGACCCTATTTCAAAACAGGTTTTTTAAATGCACAAATTAAAATTCATAAGATTACAAAGCAAATAATATTAAAATGCAATTATCAAAACTTTAGAAATGTTCATTATAAGTGCATGGCAACTCCCTTTAAATGCTATCAAAGTAGTCCCATTAACAGCGGAGCTGAGCAGCATCTCCTTTCTTATACTTGAGTTTATCACTTGCCAATTGGATCATGTTGGAATTAGTCACAGAAAAATTTTCAAGTCACTTTTAGGAAAAGACTCTGTTTAGTTCATTGACACTTAATCACCTGAGGCTTCACTATCTATCTATCTATCCATCTATCTATCTATCTATCTATCTATCTATCTATCTATCTATCTATCTATATATATATATATGTATATATATATGTGTGTATGCATATATATATATATATATATATACTTTGGAATTCAACAATTAAATCAAGTGAAACAAAAAAAAATTTCTACACATTGAGTAAGAGGCAAGCCTCATTTGGATAGGGAGAAAATAGCCACAATACTTATCTGAAGGAAAGGCAGGTGAAAGCAATCTAATCCTGGGTTCATTTGATAGTTTTCAGTCCAATTCTTCCCTCGAAAAGCTTACATTCAACTTGGAGATTTTTTTTCTGTTGTTTATTAATTTGTCATGATCAATTTTTTGTGACCCCATTTGGCAAAGCTACTGTAATGGTTCTACATTGAGAGCTTCTCCAGTTCATTTTACAGATGAAGAAATTGAGGCGAAGTGACTTACCAAAAAGGTCACATAGCTAGTAACTATTTGAAGCAAGATTTGAACTAATGAAGATGTATCTTCTTGTTTTTAAGTCTAGTTCTCAGTCCACTGTGTCATCTACCTGCCCTTCTATTTAGGGATACAGAATTTAATTATAACATAATTTGAGGAGATGGAAGAGTATTAACAAAAAGGTATTCACTTCTCTCATTTCAGATATTCTGCTTTTAAAAATAAAATCAAAAGTCTCATAAGTTTTTTGAGTGGTCTATCACAATGGTGAATTCTATTGAGCTTGTGATCCACAAAATCTTATCAAATTTTTTCACATGAGCTTTTGTCTAGCTGTGCATCACTTGTCCTATACCTCTTTGAATACTTATTAAATTCCACTTAATTAGATTTTTATGTTGATTCCATCATTTGTCATATTAGATATTCATCCCAGTTTTATGTCATTAACAAATTTAATAAGCATTCCATTTATTCTTTTATTTGTCATTAAAGAAAATGTTTAACAGAAGAGGGTCAATAATACATTCCTGAGATACTCTACTAGTCAAATCTTTCCAAGATAAATCAATCTTTATATTCTTACTATTAGAGTTCAGTAATACAGACAGTTACAAATCTACATATGTATTATGAGAAACAGTGGAAAAGTGAATAAGGCACTGGACTAAGGGAAGACAGGTTCAAAGCCTACTTTGGATAATTATTGGCTGCATGATCCTGAATAAGCCACTTAATGTTTCCTCATCAATAAAAATGAGGATCTTGAACTAGGTGACTTCCAAGACTCTCTCTAGTTACACATCTTTGATGCTGTGATCTTGCTTTTATTTCTATCTATAGTGTTCTTCTTAGTACCTTTGTCCAAAAAGAAAAAAAAAATTCTACTAGTACAACTGGGCCTTGATGAACCTTGTTGGTTTAAGTGCTCACAAACCATGTCTTTGATTATGTACCTTATATTTTTTTTTCAAGAATCAATGTTAGTTAGGTATATGTCTAGCTATTTCAATATCATAAAATACGTGTGTGTGAAAGCAAGATACATGAAGATACTGACTTTTTTCATCAAATTAACAAAGAAAGGTTCTATGATAATAAGATTTCCACTAAATCAAAGAAGAAGAAGATCAGGAAAATATATCATCTGTCATGACATAATCCATAGATAAGTGAGAGAAGTGTAAAGTATATTGTCACAATACATGCCATCTGTCTAGAATCTGAAATTCCTCTGGTTTTGGGCAGATGGTTTCAATAATTCAAAGAAGCAGCTATATTCTGTTTTCAATAAAGATCTATTGGTTTTGTACTAAAGCTATCTAAAATAACAAAAGGAATTGATCAAGCTAAACTTGGAAAGAGAGATGAACGCATCTGGACCAAAAGAGGTGTTTAAATAATTTCCACAACTAAGTAGCTGAAAGAAGCAAAGGAACCCATGGAAAATGAGTGAAGGTTCCCTAAGATGTTAACTCTTTCTCCTCATGTGTCATGCACAAAATAAAACAAAAATATACCAGTATTTCTTATCCTGATTTTATAGTTAAGGAAACTGACCCTTAGAAATGGGAAGTGACTTATTTGTCAAAGGTAATATACAGTCTGAGTCTTAGCTCAAATGAAAGTTTCTTGACAGAGTCATCAAGATGGGGTAGTAATAGAGTACTGTGACTTGTCTCAGGAAGACCTGAATTCAAATCTGACCGCAGATATTTACTTGCTATGAGACCTATAGCAACCTCCCAGGGTTGCTATGAGATGAATAGATCCTGTCAGTGAATAGCTAACATAATAGATGACAGAGTCAGCATAAAATACTAATAAATTTAAATTTAATAAGTATTCAAACATGAACTACACAAGAAGAGGATAAGTGACATATGGATATACAATAATTCATGTGAAAAAAATCTAGGAGATTTTGTGGATCACAAACAACAGAGTAATTGTGATAAAAATGTTTTGCATAGTGACTGGCATAAAGTATACATTTAAAAGCTTGTTTCCTTCCTTCCTAATAGTATTTCCTCCATACAACCTACCTCCTTTTTAAGTGTAAATTATGTAGATCATTCTCATAATAATTTTATTAATATAAAAATGTATGCATTGTTACCTTAAACAAGTATCAGTATTAACTATGACTTTTTAAAAAATTTTTAAATCTTCTTTCATATTTCTAGGTTCAAATAGGAATGGGATTCTTTACAAATGGTGAGGCTTCCTAGTTATTCCTATTGGCAAATAGAAATTATGCTAGTTGCAGCAAGCCCTAGAATTTTACAGTGAGAAAGATGATTGTCAAAAAGAGATCAGATTAAAATCATCAAAACTATTTTTATATTAAAAAGATAAAAATGCTTATTGTCCAGCCTATGACATGAAATTAGGATGGTTAATTCTTTGAGTGAGTACACTATGACACAGACCACAGAAGCTAAAATTGGACCCAAAATTGGATGGGAGGAAAACTGTGTGCTGTTATATTTGGGCAAATGTATAGTGTTTTTAATGGCCCTAAGCTTCCTTTTTTAAACACAAATATTCACCAGAAGACTCTGTATGGTTGCAAATCATGTGACTTTCTTAATCTTCCCTGAGATATGAAGCTATTGTTAAATTATTTTAATATTTTATCAACTTCAGCATAAATAGCTTCAGTGGAAAATTTGCCTCATCTAGCCCTTCTTCAAAATTGCATCTTCTAAAGAAATATGTTAGGACCTAAATGTAGCCCTCTTCTTTCAGTGATGATGAAAAGATATCATTATAGAAATATCAATAGATTTGCTCTATTTTCTTTCTGTTTGTTATGTTCCTGAAACAACTTTGTGATTTCAAAACAAGTCTTCTGAAGACATTTTAGCTTTTATTGTTTTTTCCTGTTTTGCTGTTTTGCTTTTACCATTTATAATCATCCTACATCTTCCATCAAAGTGTTTTATAAATTAGTTTATATTCTAAACTGCTGTTGTCTTTAGTTGACACATTTCTGCTTGGCAAAGAAATCATGTATTTGTTGCTAAAGTGATTTGTGGGTTCTTTTGGCACCCATGTTATGGTAATTGCATTACATCAATTGAGTTACAACAAATGGTAATAATCAAGATCAATGTATTAGCATTTTTCCATTTCCAGTTTTGAGGAATGGAAACACCTGCCAATACTTCCTTTGAATAGCTACTGTAGTCATTAACAGTGATTTCATCTCTTCTCAATCCTTTCTTCTAATAAATTATTGACTTCAACCTTTTCCCATATTAATTAGTATTTGAGATCTCAAAAGATGGAGTATTTTTTGGAAGACAACTGAGGGAACACCTGGAACTCCTAAAAAATTGATTGTCTACATATGATCTATGAAAGCAATGTGGGAATACTCTCTGGTCTACTCAGATCTTGTTGACTCACTCTTCAGAAGTATATCAATAAAGAAAAGATAAGATTATCATCACCAACAAAGGTAGAAATAATAGCACCTGCTAATAGAAGACACTCAGCTGAGAAGTTCAAAGAAAACTTCTGAATCTCAAGCTCTAGTACAGAAATGAGATTTTACATTCATCAGATAGTATGATCTCATTAGAATATAAATTCCTTGTAAATAAGGATTACTTCATTCTTTTTACCTGTGTTCCCAGCACTTGGTTTAGTACCTGACATATAATAGGTGCTTAATAAATACTCCTTGATCAAATGATTGATCTCAACATGTAGTCTTCCATGAGATGAATAATAGTTCCTCAGCAGTATTATTTTTTTGAGTTGCCTCATTGGTACAAGATCAAAAGTATTGAATTTGAGGTTTTAGGCACTGAACCTTCTAAAGAAAAGAAAAGATTTTCTGATTCATGCTATTTGTAAAAAAAAAAAAAAAGAAAGAAAAAGAAAAGAAAAAAAGAAAAAAGAAAGAAAGAAAGAAAGAAAGACAATCTAAAGGATTCCCTTAAAGAGTAAAAGCATTTTTAGTACTTGGACATTTTAGTACTTTACTACTTGGACAAATCTTATGGAAAGTGAGGATAAAGGGTTGCTTGTTCAGTAAGATCCAAAATGTACTTACCTTTCATAGACAGGAAACTAAATAGCAAAACGGCAATTCAAGATGAGAATAATTTAAACAACCCTTTGGGAAAGAGTCATATTAGAATAACAGAAAGTTTTCCTAGAAACCTTAATTTGGGTTGTCTTGGAAGACAGAGACTAGTAGCCAGCTGAAATACTCAATATTTTATTTTGTATATTCATGGACTCCTATGAGTTTTTAGCACCTAAGCATTTCTCTGAGGTGAAGTAAAGACTATTCCATACCCAATAAATATATTGTAGGTTGAGTGCATGTGTAGGATTTGAAGACATTTTATATTCAAGCTACAGTTCAGTATAATCTTTGGGACTTTCCTGGATTACTCAAGCAAGAAAAAGTCAGTCAATAATCATTAATTAAGCACTTACTACTTACCAGGAACTATGCTAAGTACTGGAAACAACAACATTCAAAAACAAAAACAACAACAACAACAACAACAACAACAAAAAAAAAAAAAAAAACAGTACAAGATAAATTGACCCAAAGGTCAAGCTCCTATGAGGAGACTCAATATTTTGCAAAATCAGAATTCCTTTGGTGAGGTTATTTGGGCTTATAATACTGTATAGATGTAGCTCTTTATCAACAAATACAATGATGAGAAGTATAGTTTTACCCAGCTAGATGGAGAGACCATTAGAGACAGAAAGAAGGCAAGTAAAAGGGGAAATCCTTGAATTATTTTCAGAACTGAAAAGTTTTCTGTAATATTAATTTTGAGATCAGCATTTCTGTGATTTTATTGGCATAGATGTTCTCTTCACTGCTACAGATTATAATCCATCCACATCTTCTCAATCTAAGAACTTTTAGCAATATCATTCCCTAAATGCCCTATATAAAACCAAGGTCACTGTTTGATTCTCCTAAGATATAGGAACACCAACACAATGAGACATTGTGAAATAAAGTATAAAAGTATTCTTGGGACAGAATAATAAAAAAGATTATATATAGCTTTCAAAAAGCATCTTCCTTTTAAAAACAGAAGGATGAATGAGGAAATCTTTTCTCCCTAGAAAGTCCAATGTGTTATTTTGGGGTGTTTATATGTGTGTGTGTGTGTGTGTGAAAGAGAGAGAGAGAGAGAGAGAGAGAGAGAGAGAGAGAGAGGGAGGATAGGAAGAAAGGAGGAAGAGAGGGAGAGGGAGAGAGATGAAAAAAGGGAGGGAGGAAGGAAGGGAGGGAGGTGGAGGAAGGTGGAGGGAAAAGGAAAGAAGGAAAGAAAGAGAGAGAGAGCAACAGAGACAGAGAGAGAATAATTATATTCTAACTAAATAGAATATAGAACTAAAAATGCTAAGCCAAACTAATGGGTTAAATAAACATTAAAATCATCCTTTATAGTAAATGACAAATACTCCATCCCTCTGCTTTAAACTATGCCAACCATTCTAGAAATGCTGTTTGGTGCTAATACCAAGTCAGACCATCTTCTTCTTAACAAAATAATATCTATCCATATAAAATAATAACAGAAATAAAATATTTTCATTTTAAAGAATTATATATGTTTTGATACCAGAATTTTAGTAATGAGCTGATGACTTTTCCAGCTACAAAGATGCACTCAACCCATTTGAAGGATAACTAACAGTAGAAAAAGTATAAAATGAGTGAAATCATTTGTTTTTTCAAATATTATAGAATTCTACATAACTTACAGAGTTGAATTGAAAGACTGTTTGGATATCAGTTGGGGACAGGGAAGGCAGGACAGCTAGGTGGCACAGTGAATAGAGTTATCTCCATAGAGTTAGGAAGATTCAGATTCCTTAGTTCAAATCTGACTTTATACACTTTCTAGCTGTATGAACTTGGGCAAGTCACTAAACCCTGTTTGCCTCAGTTCCTTCAGCTGTAAAGTAAGTGGGAGAAGGAAATAGCAAACCATCTCAATATCTTTGTCAAGAAAACCATAAATGGGATAACATGACTGAAAAACTTGTTATTCAGATCATCAGTATGAGTTCTCACAAAACAGAAATTTTCATTTTATAAGACTGAAGTTATGAACATAATTCTAAAAGGCTGCTCATTTACATTCTAGTATTATGTCTGTAATTCTGGTGACTGTACCAAAGATACTAACTTTAACCATATGAGAAATAGGCATCAGAGGTGTATGCTGAAGCCAAATTGAAGTCTCTTGAGAGCTTAACTGTTAAATTTTCAGTGTAACTATTCATATCTTAGTAATTGCAAATATTACAAATATGAACTAAATTTGTTGTTTTGTTGATCTCTAACTTAGTAAAATAAAAAATAATGTTGATTATGTAAGTTAAACTTGAAGATGTGTATTAAATACTTTTTTTCCAGAGAACCAATTAGATATTTACTTGCATATCCCTGATTTGGATA
This sequence comes from Myrmecobius fasciatus, assembly GCA_023553655.1. Taxonomy (NCBI): domain Eukaryota; kingdom Metazoa; phylum Chordata; class Mammalia; order Dasyuromorphia; family Myrmecobiidae; genus Myrmecobius; species Myrmecobius fasciatus. The sequence goes on along the minus strand of JAJPUD010025310.1, from coordinate 9,572 downwards.
TTCCCTACTCATAAATAGCTGAAAGCATAGATCATATTGTTATATTCAGTTTAGTGAGATTTATATTCTTTCTCTAAAATATTATCAAAATAATAATTACAGTTATTAACTAATCTCTACTTTCTAACAGTATATAATATATGAAGAATGACACAAGTTATATTGGGAAATGGATGAAGAAAATGATGCTACCAATTATTTCATACAGAAGTTTAATGAATTTGAATCAATTGCCATAAAAAGGAAAGCTAAAGAACCATAACACTAACTACGTGATAAATACTACTTGCCAATCAAAAATATAGTAGTCAAGAAAACATTAATTTAGAAAAAAACGTTGTCAAGATATTAGGAGACACCCCGTTTTCCAGAGCTGAGACCCAGCAAGCAGGCTGTGCTCTATGCTTGGTATCAAAATAATCTTTTGTGTTCATCCTCTGGATGATCTCAGTCATAGCAAAATCCAAGAATGGTTTCATATAATTATTGTACAACCACTACCAAGTGTTCTCTGAGTTTGGACAAATACTTGTTACATCCATGTTCTGGTCATTAAATACTGCTATAATCAAACTTATCTCATTATTGCTGTTACCCCTCATTATCAGAGTACAGTAATAAATGGAGATCTGTCTACATCAACATGAGTCCTTCCCATTAGGGTCAGGCCCTGGAACATGTGTTCTTGCCTATAAGCCATTTCCTTCAGTTTGCAATTAAACTTCTGTTTGATTCCTGACTCTCTGGTCTTTAGTCTGCTGATTTTGGTTACAACCAGGCACAGGTTAAAGTTTGGTTTTATTTAGTTGACAGCTCATATATAAAAACTTATAGACCAGGACTGTGGAATACTGTAAGCAGTAGCACTTCCTTAAAACAATGAGAAGTTATGGAAGGAAAAAAAAAACTTTTAACAAAGGTTACAGATATAATGAATAATACAAAATTAGCTCAAGAATATTTGAGGATGATACTGGAAGGAGGACAAAAATGAAAATTGGAAAAGTTCTTAAAAGGATTAAAAAACCCTTTATTTACACTAACAATAGTAGAGATATTATATGTAGAGTCTAATGTTTCAGTACCAGTTGTGCTTTTAGAAGAAGTCAAAACAGCACTAAAAAATAGAAAAATTAGCTTTTTTAAGATAAGCATATAAAGGAAATCCAAGCTGGAGGAAAATAACTTTTAGGACATTAGGGATTGATGAGAGAGGTATCTATGGAATAAGAAGTTACTGAAGGATGCACTCCTCAGAGTAAAGATGGTGGAGTAAAGTCAAGAAGCATCTTGAGCTCTCCAAGTTGCCTGAGAAAACCACATAAAACCAAGCCTCTAAACAGATTCTGACAAAAAAAACTCTCCAGTTCAAGATAGACTGAAAAAACTTCAAAAAAGGTCAGTCTCACTGGGGTGAAAAAGGTGTTCAGCCTAGGTCAGATAGATTCTGGGAGAGTCAGTGAAAGGCTCTTAATCTCAGCAAATCAGCAACTAAGACTCTCAGTCCTGCGTCAGTAGAGAAGCAAATGAGTGGCGCAGCTTTCAGTCTAACTCAGAAGGCAAACTCTGGGAAACCAGGCTACTTTCTGAAAGAGCAGCCAAGCTACCCCCTACAAAAACAAGGGGCTACTGTGCTCAAAGCCAAGGCTCAGAGCTATATAGGAAGCTTGGAACAGTACCACCTTTAACCCAGGAGCAGATTTCCATCTTAAAAATTTAAAAAAGAAGAAGAAGAAGAAGAAGAAGAAATGTTGGGGCAGCTAGGTGGTGCAGTGGATAGAGCACCAGCCCTGAAGTCAGGAGGACCTGAGTTCAAATCTTGTCTCAGACACTTAATATTCCCTAGTTGTGTGACCCTGGGCAAGTCACTTAACCCCAATTGCCTCAGCAAAAAGCAAAAAAAAAAAAAAAAAAAAAAAAAAAAAGAAGAAGAAGAAGAAGAAATGTCAAAAGAAAGGGATAGAAAATGAGCAAGAAACAGAAAAGAACCTTGACCATAGAAAACTACTATGGTGACAGAATAGACCAAAACCCAAAATCAGAGGAAATGGCCACAAAAGAAATGTCAGAGTGATATAAATTGGTCTCAAGCCCAAAGAGGCTTCTTGGAAATGCTCATAGAAAACTTTAAAAAGCAAATAAGAGAGGTAGAAGAAAAAATGAGAGGTATGCATGAGAGAATCAATAGTTTGCAAAAGAAAGGAAATAAATTGTCTGAAGAAAACAACTATTTAAACAGTAGTACAAAACAAATGGAAAAAGAGATCAAAAAGATTACTGAAGGAAATCATACATTAAAAACTAAAACAGGACGACAAATGGGAGCTAATTACTTTGTGAGACAGTAAGGATCAGTTGAACAAACTAAAAAGAATGAAAAAAATGAAAGAAAACTTGAAATATCTCTTTGGAAAAACAGTTGACCTGGAAAATAGGTCCAGAAGAGGCAATTTAAAAATAATCAGTCTACCTGAAGACCATGACCAAAAAAAGAGAGCTTAAATAGCATTCTACAGGTGATCATTAAATGTCCCAATATTCTAAAATAGAGGAGAAAATATTCATTGAAAGAATCCATCTATTACCTCTGGACAGGGACACCACAAGGAAAACTCCAAGGAACATTGTTGCGAAACTCAAAAACTATAAATTGAAGGAAAAATTACTGCAAGCTTCCAGACACAAACAATTCAAATATGAAGTAGCAACAGTCAGAATTACCCAGGATCTGGCAACTTCTACAATAAAGGATCAGTAGGCTTGAAATCCCATATTCCAGAAGGCAAAAGGCCTGGGGTTACCACCAAAAATCAACCACCCTGGGAATCTTCGCATCATCTTTCAGAGGAGGCAATGGAATGTCAATTAAGTTAGAGACTTTCAATCATTTCTATTGAAAAAACAAATAGAACTAAACAGAAATTTTAATCAACAAAGGACACAAGAGAACCATAGAAAGGTAAACAGGGGGAAATATGTATTTAAAGGTTAAACTGTTTGCAAGCCTAGATAGGAAAACAATATATGTAACTCTTGCAGACTGTATCTGTCACTAGGATAGACAGAGAATGATATCACATGGATTGACTGTGTGATTGTGAATGGTCCCTAATGTGATGACATCAAAGAAAAAGACATTAAAAAGTGTAAACAGTCTGTACTGGAAAAAGAGGAAAGGAGAGGTTTAATGGGACAATTAGTTTACATGAAGAGGTTTAAAAGATGTGTTATAATCCAATGAAAGAAGAGAGGGAGATAAGCATTGTCTAAAGCTTGATTTCATCAGTTTTGGCTTTAAGAGGGAATCATTCAGTTGGGTATAGAAATTTATCTAACCATACAAAGAAGTAGAAGGAGAAAGAGAAAAAAAGGGCAGGACAAAATAGAAGGGAGAGCAAAAACATTAGGGGAAAATGTAAGAGAAGGGGGGGGAAGGTTGATAGAAGATCAGGTAGTGGGTACAGTGGATAAAAAAAAACACTAGTATGAGAAGAGAGAAGGATGATAGGAGATAAAGTAGTGGGTAAGATGGTTTAAAAAAACTTCTAAGGACAGGGTGATGAGAGAACAACAGTATATATACAAGGTAGAAAACAGAATGAAGTGAAATACAAAGCTGATAATCAGAACTGTTAATGTGAAGGGGATGAACTCTCCCATAAAATGGAAGCAAATAGCAGAGGGGATTAAAAAACAGAATCCTACAATATGGTGTTTATAAGAAACACATTCCATAAAAAAATAGAATATATTGTATATATGCAACACATTTCACACAGAAAGAGACACACATAGAGTAAAGGTAAAAGACTGGAACAGAATTTATTATGCTTCAGCTGAAGTTAAAAAAAAAGGAGGGGCATCAATTCTGATCTCAGATAAAACAAAAATAAAAACATACCTTATTAAAAGAAATAGGAAAGTACACCTTGATAAAGGGTACAGTAAATGATTAAATGTTTAGGCCCCAAGTGGTAGAGTAGGCAAATTTCTAAAGATTTTAAGCCAGTTACAAGAAGAAAAAGACAGCAAAATTATTCTAGTGGAGGGACCTCAATCTTCCTCTCTCAGAATCAGTCAAATATAACACCAAAATAAGCAAGAAAGAAATTAGGGAGTTTAATAGAATGCTAGAAAACCTAGATATGATAAAATTCTGGAGAAAATTGGATAGGGACAGAAAGGAATACACAAATGCAAGGCTGGTTCAATATCAGGAAAACTATTACTGTAATTGACCATACCAATAACAAAGCCAGCAGATGTCATATGGTAATATCAGTAGATCAGAAAAAGCTTTTGACAAATTACAACATGCATTCCTATTAAAAACAGTAAAAAACAAAGGGATAAAGATAGCTTTCCTTAAAAGAATAAGCAGTATTAATCTGAAATCTACAAAAAGCATTATTTCTAATGGAGCGAAGCTGGATGCATTCCCAATAAGATCAGGGGTGAAACAAGGAGGCCCATTATCAACACTATTTTTTAACATTGTACAAGAAATATTGGCTTTAACAATAAGAAAAAAATTGGGGGGGCGGAGCCAAGATGGCAGAGTGAAAACGTGACTCTCTGCATCCTCCTCCAATCTTTTCTCAAATCAAAAATAAAATAAGCCTCTGAAGTCATCTTCAAGTCAACGAATTCAGAAATACTTGGATACTTCTTGCAGATATCTCTGAAGATATCATATCAGGTTTGTTTAACTCAGACAGAGGGATAAACAGAGGACTCGTTGAAAGCCGGAAGTGAGGGTGGGACTCAGCTCAGCTCATCTTGGCAGAAACTCCAAACTCCAAACTCCAAACACCTGGAGTTTATCTGAGGCACTCAGGACACTCTGCCCTGATTGGGGGCAGGTGTTCTGGCAGACTTGCCTTGTTTAAGGAGCAAGTCGGACTTAGTCCAAGCCCCCACCAGCCCAACATCTTAAGCTAATTCGCCAAATTGCCCCAAGGCAAAGAACTTCAGCCACTGTTTTTCCGAGCCTTAAAGAGATATCTACATTGTCTAAAAAAAAAAAAAAAATGAAGCAGCAAAAGAGAGCTCTCACCATAGACAGCTTCTATAGAGAAAAAGAAGGGCTCACCCCAGATCCTGAGGTTCCTTTAGACAAAACTCCAAAGGAAGTTATTAAGGACCATCAGTGGACCGCTTTTCAAAAGGCCTTTCTGGAAGATTGCATACAGAATCTCAAAAGAGAGCTGGAGGATAAATAGGAAAATAAACTGAAATCAGTGCAAGAAGCCCTCCAAAAGAGATATGATAAAGACACCAATTTATTGAAAAATAAAATTAGTGAAGTGGGAAAAGAGTGCAATGAACAAATTGGCCAGTTACAAAAGGAGCTTAAAAAGGTATATGAAGAAAACAACACTTTAAAAATAAGAATTGAATAAATGCAAGTGAATGACTCAATAAGACTTCAAAAATCAGTCAAAGATAAACAAAAAAAATGAAAAATTAGAAGGAAATATGAAATACCTCCTAGGAAAAACAACTGACTTGGAAAATAGATCTAGGAGAGACAATCTAAGGATTATTGGACTTCCTGAAAGTCATGATGAAAAAAAGAATCTAAACACTATCTTCCAGGAAATCCTGAAAGAAAACTGCCCTGAGATTGTAGAATCAGAAGGCAAAATCACCATTGAAAAAATTCACCAATCACCTCCTGAAAGAGACCCCAAAATTAAAACCCCAAGGAATATCGTGGCTAAATTTCAAGACTACCAAACCAAGGAAAAGATTCTGCTTGCAGATAGAAACAATTCAAATACCGAGGATCAATAATTAGAATCACACAGGATCTGTCAGCCTCCACATTGAAGGATCGAAGGGCCTGGAACCAGATATTCTGAAGGGCAAAGGAACTTAGATTACAGCCAAGAATAACCTATCCAGCTAGAATGAGCATTATCCTCCAGGGAAGAAGATGGTCATTCAATGATATAGGTTAATTTCACCTATTTCTAATGAAAAGACAAAATCTGAACAAAAAATTCGACATCCAAACACAGAAATCAAGAGATGCATAAAAAGGTAAAAAGGAAAAGACTCTTGAGAACTTTATTTTTACTAGGGGGATACTTAAAGTTTGGGGGTATAATTAACTACATATTACTTTGATAATATGAAAAAGAGAAATAGAGGGGGAAAGGTTGTCATACTGGGGAAAAGAGGGAAAAAGTGGTAAAATAAGATTTTTTTTAAAAAGGAGTTAAAAACAAGGTAATATCTCATGAAGAGTCAAAGAAAACCTAATATAATTGAGAGAAAGAAAGAAGGGAGATGAGCATTGTGTAAATCTTACTCTCATCAGTTTGGGCTCTAAAAGTGTATATCAGACACTTGATTTCACAGAGAAACTTCTCTGTTGCTATAGGGAAGTGGGAGGGAAAGGAGGAAAAGAAAGGGATAAACTATTAGAAGGGAAAATAGAAGAATCAGGGGAAAGGAGTAAAAAGGGGGGAGGGGATCTAAAGGGTGGTGGATTTTGGGGGGAGGGGGTCATCAAAAGCAAAGTACTGAGGAGGGGGGAAGGGAGAAAGGGGAAAGGAAAGGGGAAAACATAACTTGGGTAAATAAGATGGCAGGAAATAAAGAATTAGCTATTCTAACTGTGAATGTGAATGGTATTAACTCTCCCAAAAAGTATAAGCAGATAGCAGCCTGGATTAAAAACCAGAATCCCACAATATGTTGTCTACAAGAAACATATCTAAAACATAGTGACACATATAGGATGAAGGTAAACGGCTGGGGCAGAAAATATTATGCTTCAGGTGAACAAAAAAAAGCAGGGGTAGCAATCCTTATCTCAGATCAAGTAAAAGCCAAGATATATCTAATCAAAAGAGATAAGGAATGAAACTATATTTTATTAAAGGGTACCATAGATAATGTAGCAATATCAATAATAAATATATATGCACCAAGTGCAATAGCATCCAAATTCCTAGGGGAGAAATTAAGACAGATGCAAGAAGAAACAGATAGCCAAACTATACTAGTGGGGGATCTCAACCTTGCTCTCTCAGAATTAGATAACTCAAACCACAAAATAAACAAGAAAGAAACTAGGGAGATAAACCAATTGTTAGAAAAGTTAGGTATGATAGATCTATGGAGAAAATTGAATAAATACAGTAGGGAGTTTACTTTTTTCTCAGCAGTCCATGGAACTTATACAAAAATTGACCTCAAAATCAAATGCAAAAAGGCAGAAATAGTAAATGCATCTTTTTCAGATCATGATGCAATAAAAATCACATGCAATATAAGGCCAGGAGAAAATAGACCAAAAATTAATTGGAAATTAAATAATCTAATCCTGAAGAATGAATGGGTGAAAGAGCAAATCATAGACACAATCAATAATTTCATCCAGGAGAATGACAATAATGAGACAACATACCAAAACTTGTGGGATACGGCCAAAGCGGTTATGAGGGAAAATTTTATATCTCTTGATGCTTACTTGCATAAAATAGAGAAAGAAAAGATCAATGAATTGGGCTTATGATTAAAAAAACGAGAAAAAGAACAAATTAAAAACCCTCAATTAAATACCAAATTGGAAATTCTAAAAATAAAAGGAGAAATTAATAAAATTGAAAATAAGAAAACTATTGAATTAATAAATAAAACTAAGAGTTGGTTCTATGAAAAAACCAACAAAATAAATAAGTCTTTAGTTAATTTGATAAGAAAAAGGAAAGAGGAAAATCAAATTGTTAGTCTCAAGAATAATAAGGGAGAACTTTCCTCCAATGAAGAGGAAATTAGAGAAATAATTAGGAGTTACTTTGCCCAACTTTATGCCAGTAAGTTTGATAATCTAAATGAAATGGAGGAATATCTACAAAAACATAGAATGCCCAGGTTAACAGAAGAGGACTTAAATGATTTAAATAGCCCCATATTAGAAAAAGATATAGAACAAGCTATTAACCAACTCCCTAAGAAAAAATCTCCAGGGCCAGATGGATTCACATGTTAGTTCTACCAAACATTCAAAGAACAATTAATTCCAATACTATACAAACTATTTGAGAAAATTGGGAGAGAAGGTATACTGCCAAATTACTTCTATGAGACCGATATGGTGCTGATAGCTAAACCAGGTAGGGTGAAAACAGAGAAAGAAAACTATAGACCAATTTCCCTAATGAATATTCATGCAAAAATTTTAGATAAGATATTAGCAATGAGATTACAGAAAGTCATCCCCAGGATAATACACTATGACCAAGTAGGATTTATACCAGGGATGCAGGGCTGGTTCAATATTAGGAAAACTATCAGCATAATTAATTATATTAATAACCAAACTAACAAAAACCATAGGATTATCTCAATAGATGCAGAAAAAGCAAAACTCCAACACCCTTTCCTATTGAAAACACTAGAGAGTATAGGAATAAATGGGCTTTTCCTTAAAATGATCAATAACTTCTATTTAAAACCATCAGCAAACATCATATGTAATGGAGACAAACTAAAACCATTCCCAATAAGATCAGGAGTGAAACAAGGCTGCCCACTGTCACCATTACTATTTAATATTGTATTAGAAATGTTAGCTTTAGCAATAAGAGAAGGAAAAGAGATAAAAGGAATTAGAGTAGGTAATGAAGAAACCAAATTATCACTCTTTGCAGATGACATGATGGTATACTTAGAGAACCCTAGAGACTCAACTAAAAAACTACTAGAAACAATCCACAACTTTAGCAAAGTGGCAGGATTCAAAATTAATCCACATAAGCCATTAGCATTTTTATATATTACCAACAAAGTTCAGCAGGAAGATATACAAAAAGAAATTCCATTCCAAATAACGGATGATAGGATAAAATATTTGGGAATCTATCTGCCAAGGAAAAGTGAGAAACTATACGAACTAAACCACCAAACACTTTCCACACAAATAAAATCAGGCCTAATCAATTGGAAAAACTAAGTGCTCATGGGTAGGCAGAGCGAATATAGTAAAAATGACAATACTACCCAAACTAATCTACTTATTTAGTGCCATACCAATCAAACTCCCAAGAAATTATTTTACAGATCTAGAAAAAATAGTAGCAAAGTTCATTTGGAAGAACAAAAGGTCAAGGATTTTAAGGGGATTAATGAAAAAAAAAAGGCAGCTGAAGGTGGCCTTGCTGTACCAGATCTAAAACTATATTATAAAGCAGTGGTCATCAAAACCATTTGGTATTGGCTAAGAAATAGAGCAGTCGATCAGTGGCATAGGATAGGTTATCAGGACACTCTAGGCAATAACTTTAACAATTTAGTGTTTGATAAACCCAAAGACCCCAGCTTCTGGGATAAGTACTCACTATTTGGCAAAAACTGCTGGAAAAATTGGAAACTAGTGTGGAAGAAATTTAAGGCTTGACCCATACCTAACACCACATACCAAGATAAGATCTAAATGGGTTCATAATCTAGATATGCAGAGTGATATTGTAAGCAAATTAGAGGATCGTAGTATAGTTTACCTCTCAGATTTGTGGAGATGGAATAAATTTATGTCCAAAGAAGATCTAGAACTCCTA
>JAJPUD010025309.1:0-17158 GCA_023553655.1 Myrmecobius fasciatus | reverse complement strand
TGTTGGTGGAACTGTGAATGGATCCAAACATTCTGGAGAGCAATTTGGAACTATGCTCAAAAAATTATCAAACTGTGTATACCCTTTGACCCAGCAGCATTTCTATTGCGTCTATTGTCTTTCTCTGTCTCTTCTCCCCTTTCTCTTTTTCTCTTTCTGTCTTTGTTTTTGTCTGTCTCCCTCTCTATTTCTCTCTCTTTTCCTGTTTCCTTATCACTGTCTGACTCTGTGGGTCTGTCTCACAGTTTATCTTTGTCTTTTCCCTGTGTCTCCCTTTGTGTCCAAGTATACATATGTATGTCTGTTTTTTTCTCTTTAATTATGGCTTAAGTTCTCTATTCACATCTCCTATTGAGGGTCAGAGGTTCCTTGACTCTCTTTTTAAGGTTACCACTTGTTTCTTCCTCTTTAAGAATGAGTTATATCCACTTTAATGAGATAGCAAAATCCAACATATTCCTGGACTTGTTAACCACTTTTCAATTCAATTTTCACTCAACAGCCCCACCCTGTAGACATACAAAATGAGCCTGTTGGCAGCTGTGAAGAAATATAGTATCTGCATTATAAAGATTTATCTAACCCAATCAACAGTTCTGAGCCCATTCGGATTTATGGCAATTCCATTTACCTCTTTGGCACCTCAGGATGACCTATGTAAACCTCTTATCACCACAAAATCCTGCTGAATCTTTTTTTAGTCTGAGGAAACACATTCTAGTTTCTTTCCTTTTGCTCCATTTGCCTTACAATTCTTTCATTCTCCCACACCATAGAATCACCCCTACTAAGTTCAGACCTTGCTAAATTTCTCTCAAGTTCAGAGAACGTATAAAGAAAGCATCAGAAGAATAGGTAAAGGATAAAGCTGGAAACTGCTTCAGACCTGAGGAGTGTGAGGTTTATGTCCCATTATAAAATCATTTAGTGACGTTCATTTGTGCTTTGGGAACTTATTTGTCACTATAATGAAGTTAAGGAGAAAAATCCTTTATTAAAATATGAATTAGAATAGAATAGAGACAAATTTCAGATAATGAAATTAAAGCATTTATAATTATATGAAAAATGCTCTAAATCACCAGTGATTAGAGAAATGCAAATTAAAACATCTCTGAGGTACCACCTCACACCTTTCAGATTGGCAAAGATGGCAGGAAAAGATAATGATAAATGTTGGAGGGAGGTGGGAAAACTGGGATAGTAATGCATTGTTGGTGGAATGATCCAACCATTCTGGAGAGCAATCTGGAACTATGCCTAAAAGGCTATCAAACTGTGCATACCCTTTGATTCTGCAATGTCTCTATTGGGTCTGTATCTCAAAAAAATCATAAAGAAGGGAAAAGGACCAATATGTGCAAAAATGTTGGTAATAGATCTTTTTGTGGTAGCAAAGAATTGGAAAATGAGTAGATGCCCAATTGGGAAATGGCTGAACAAGGTGTGGTACATGAAAGTAGTGGAATATTATTGCTCTATAAAAAAATGAAAAACAAGCTGGTTATAGAAAGGCCTGGAAAGATTTACATGAACTGATGCTGAGTGAAACAAGCAGAACCACTAATTCATTGTTCATAACAACAGCAAAATGTGCCTTGATTAACTATGAAAGACTGGGCTCTTTTCAGTAGTTCACTGATCTAAAGAGATCCCAATAGACTTTGGACAGAAAATGCCATCTACATCCAAAAATAAAGATCTAAGAAAACTGAACACATTCTATGTTCACTTCTTTTTTCAGTTTTTTAATTTCTCTTTTTTTCCTTTTGGCTCTGGTTTTTCTCTCCCAACATGATTCATAAAGCAATGTGTATTAAAAATAAACAAACTTCAAAAAATTTTTAAAAATCTTTACTACAAATATTTAACACAGTGACATTGCACAGAAACAGTCAAACATGGTCTGACATATTTATAGTGCAAGTAATCATCATTATCTCTTCAGAGAATCTGTTTCACTCAAGATATTCTTAGACGGATACCACCTTTTGTACCAGGACTTTTCAGATTCTCAATTATCAATGCTCTGTCTCTATTATGATTATATTATATTATTTTGTATATCCTGAGCATTTACTTCTCTATGAATACTTATTTTATCTGCAGGAATATAAAATCCTTGGGAACAAAGATTTTTTTTTTTATTTTTGTCTTTCTATTTTCAGTGCCTAGTATAATCTCGGACACAGAATTAGCACTTTACAAGTAAATGATGAATTGGATTGAAAATGAGGATGGAGCAGTTCAGATATGATGGCCCCATTTCTCATAAAGGATAGTTTGCAATGACTATAATGTAGATTGCCAATAAACTAGGGAAAAGTTGTAGAGGAAAGTTGTGGATTCTCTACTATATCTAATATTTTAGAACTTTGCATTTACTAATGAGGAGGAAAAAAAGGAGAATAGCCAACCAGCCAAGAAGGGAGGAACATTAGTGCTCAGACAATGAGGTGCCTTCAACTGCTTTTCTCACCATAGTATATTCCAAATCCAGAGCTGCCTTTCCAAGATAAGCTTAGCCCAATACCAATGTCTTAAGCAGCAAACATGATTGTGTTTCTGCCTCCCTATGCTGGTTCAAATTGACCAGCTTAGGCTAAAATCAAATGCTTCTTAGTTATTCTTAATAAAAAAAAAAATCAGGCAAATGCCTAATCTCAAATTGTGTGCTACTGCTTTGAATAAATCCTATTCCTCCTATTTTTGAGAAGCCAGTGGAGCACCTACTTTGGGATTTAATCAGAGAACAGTGGTGGGGAATTAGTTTGGGAAAAAAAGTAACCCACTTTAATATATCTTTTATTCCACAGACACTCTGCTACAAGGAAACATCAGACCCTGGAAGAGAAAATGATAATAGTTGCCAGGCAAATATGGGCTACTTTTTTGCAACATCTTTTGAAAGTCAACAAACTGCCTGGTAATGTACAACCTGCATTAGGCATCTGATCAGTGAAGTTACCGGTTTCTTAGTAACTTGAAATTGATTTTCAGCTCTATTATGTCAAAGCCAAGAGAAACCCAGAGAGAAAGAGTCATTGAGAGGGAGGTCAGTCGAAAAATTGTAGTGGTTACACACACACACACACACACACACAAGCAAACACATGCACACAAATAAACTCATGTTCACCTACACCCACACACACATCTATGTTTATAGTTTAGACTGCTCCTCCCTTCCATGTACCCGCCCCCTTCCAGTCTGCCAAGGCATTCTAATGTTGTTACTTTTATCCCAACTTTTTGTTTTACCTGTGAATCAAAAAACAAAACAAAACAAAAACAAAAACAAAAACTTGAGTTTAATCATTCCTCCCTTCTCCCCCTCCCAAAAACACAGATAAGCAAAAGAAGTCTGAGCACCAGATCATGTGGCACTTGCAAAGAAAAAGTCAGCCAATTCCCTAAAACGCTTTACTGGAGATCCATTACACCAACCATTATAGCCTCCCTCATTGCAATACTTCTTTCCATCAACTACTAAGTTCTGTTTCCCTGTGAATGCTCTTGTCTCCTCTAGCCTAAAATGAAGCAATGCTGATCTTTGCTCTTCAGTGATCAAAGCCATCTTAGAAGCTTATCATCTGCATCCAGACAAATTTCACCTGAAGATGTTGTGGGCAATGTTCTTGTTGCAAAAATGCTGACCCTTAAGATACCGGTGGCATTTTCAGAGATGACAGGTGATGATTGTAGAATGAAAACAGATTTTTTAAGGGAAACATTCAAATCTGAATGCCTTCCCCACAGGAAAACTAGTTGTAAATCATAAAGAAGATAAGCAGAAGCAGAGTGGGAGCTGGAGTCTAGCCAAGGTGCAAAGATTTAATCTTCGTTTAATAGATGTGTGTAAAACACTGGCATTTTGCTAACACAGAAAATAGTCATATTTTTTCACAAAAATACAAAACTTCAAAGCTGGAATGACCCCCCCCCCGCCATCATATAGTCCAATTTGTAATTATAAAAGACTCTATCCCACAAAATACCTAGGAAATAATTATCCAGTTTCTAATTAAAGAACTCTAGTAATGGGGATTTGCCACATCCTGAGGAAGCCCATTCTAATTTTGGAAAATCTATTTAGTTCAGAATTTTTCCTGACATTCAGTCTAAATTTGCCTTTAAAATTCTCACACTTTTCTCTAGTTTTGCCCTTAGGGTCAAGATAAAAGCTAAGGAAGGCTAATTTCTCTTTCATGTGACAGCCATTTTTTTTTTTTTTTTTTTTGCTGAGGCAATTGTGGTTAAGTGACTTGCCCAAGTTTACACAGTGAGGACGTGTTAAATATCTGAGGCCAGAATTGAACTCAGGTCTTCCTGACTTCAGAGCTGGTGCTCAGCCATTTAAATTCTTGATGACACCTATTATAATCTCGAAAATCTTATGTTCTCCATGCAAAATATATCCAAGTTCTTAAACTAGTACCTCCCCCATATCTCATGAATCAAAGACTCTTAAATCCTTCATTATCCTGGGTGGCCATCTCTGGACCATTCCTATAATAACAATGATCTTTCTAAACTGTGACAAAGCTTTGGAAATAACTTTCTTTTTTCCTAGTAAATTTAGTTATTTTATTACACATTGCTTTATGAATCATGCTGGGAGAGAAAAATCAGAGCAAAAGGGAAAAACCATGGGAGAGATTTTAAAAACAGAAAAAAAAGAAGTGAGTTTAGCATGTATTGATTTACATTTAGTCTCAGTTCTTTTTATGGATGCAGATGACATTTTCTGTCCAAAGTCTATTGGGATTGCTTTGGATTGCTGAACCAATGAAAAGAATCAAGTTTTTCATAGCTGATCATGGCACATTCTTGCTGTTATTGTGAACAATGTATTTCTGGTTCTGCTTGTTTCCCTCAGCATCAAATAATGTAAATCTTTCAAGGCCTTTCTAAAATCAGATTGTTCATCAATTTTTATAAACATTTCATTATCTTCATGTACCAAAATGTGTTCAGCCATTCCCCATTTGATGGGCATCTACTCATTTTCCAATTCTTTGCTACCACAAAAAGAGCTGCTACAAACATTTTTGCACATGTGGGTCCTTTTTCATCCTTTAAGATTCCCTTGGGATACCGACCCAGTAATGACATTGCTGGGTCAAAAGGTATGCACAGTTTTATAGGCCTTTGAGCATAGTTCCAAATTGCTCTCCAGAATGGCTGGATCTGTTCACAGTTCCACCAACAATGCATTAGTGTCCCAGTTTTCCCACATCCCCTCCAACATTTATCATGATCTTTTCCTGTTTTCTTAGCCAATCTGAAAGGTGTGAGATGATACCTCAGGAGTTGTTTTGATTTGCCTTTCTCTAATCAATAGTGACTTAGAGAATTTTTCATATACTATAGATGGCCTTAATTTCTTCATCTGAAAATTGTCTGTTCATATCATTTGACCTTTTATCAATTGGGGAGTAAATTGTATTCTTATAAATTTGACACAGTTCTTTATATATTTTAGAAAAGAGAACTTTATCAGAAACAGTGGTTGTAAAGGATTTTCCTCAGATTTGTACTTCCCTTTTAGTTTTGTTTCTGTTGGTTGTATGGAAGTAACTTTCAAAATTTTAATAATATCAATCTTTTTAATATACTGGATTATGAGGCTACATGAAGATTTAAGAAAGGTTAAGATGGGGCAGCTAGGTGGCATAATGGATGGAGACCAGCCCTGAAGTCAGGAAGACCTAAGTTCAAATCTGACCTCAGACACTTAACACTTCCTAGCTGTGTGACCCTGGGCAAGTTACTTAACCACAATTGCCTCAAAAAATAAAGAATAGATTAAAAAAAGGTTAAGATTAAGTATAGTCAGCAATGAGTAAACCCTGTTGGTTAAAGCATATATGTTTGATAAGGGAAACAATAGGCAATAAAAATGGATAGTACAAAGGTTAATTTGTGGAGGTGTCTTGAATGCCAGTCCAAAAGAGTTTGGACTTTAATCTTGATGGACAGGGACCCACTGAAGCAAGGGAACTACATGAAAAAGATGTTTTAGGAAGACTTCATCTAGCAACAGATGTGCAGGATGGTTTGAAAGGGGACAGAGATTGGAAGCAATGAAATCATCTGGGAGAAAGAACTCTCTTTCAAGGATAGATTGGATTAGATCACCACTGATGTTCTTACTGTATCTGAAATTCTGTATTTCATTGATTCTTTTATACTAATACATCTCTCTAAGCTTGAGTTGATAAGGACCTGACCTATGGTATTAACAGAGTAAATCAGAAAGAGAAGGCTTTTGAAAGTATAATTTTGAAGGGGCAATCACAATGATGAATGGAAAGGGGAGTGGTATTTAGTAATAGGTCAAAAATTTCAGACTTAATTTTGTAGATAAGGGGAGAATCAAAGACTAGATAACTTAAAGCTAGATTTTTGAAGGAGGGCAAAAGAAGAGTACTGACGGGTTAAATGAGTTAGCAAGAAAAAAAACAGGAATAGAATCGACCAACTTCTAGATTGCTGCTCTAACTAGAAGATGTTGTTCACTTCCCATTTTCAAGATGAATAGCACAATATAGTATAAGTACGAAGTATTATCATTCTTCATACTAGGCTTTTATTGCTTGTTTGATGCCACTGGGTAACCTGCATTCAGTGACATTTGCAAATCTAAGAAACACCAAATTATCGCTGCATCTCTCGTGGCTCATCACAGGTCTGACATTAATCACTGCATTGTGTAAACTCCATCATCAGGGCACATTACCCGTTTAAAAAAAAATTTCCCAGTTGATTACTTTCCTCAATTCCAGAGTAGTGCCAATGCATCTCTGCAAGTTTGACTTCACCAGTTGCCTGAAATGACTTGCAGCCAAAACAGCCTTTTCTCGAGTTTTTGCAATCAGCCAGTATTCTCTGTATAAACACTAGTTTGGGCTTTTATTTTTAGATTCTTCTAATATGCCCTGATAAATGTGTTCCTCTTAAGAGCTTGTCAGGAACAGAGGTGATTGATACACTGTTCCAAAGTAAGGAGAAAAAATGTTGGCTCTGCCATTGTGACAGATTACATAAATAATGTTCTAAGGCTAATCTGTACTAAATGGATTTTATATTTTAAATGCCCTCCTCTGCCATGTGAGTATGAATCACATTTCTTCATCAGAATTATCATGAGGGCTTCCTTGACCTATGAAATCTAACAAATAAATATCAGAAGCAAAGTGGGCAATGGCACCTCTAGCAATGTGGTACCAGGTGTGTGTACATTTATTAGTTGGGGCATTGTTTATTCTGCAGGCTCATAAATCATCTTCCCACATAAGAAGAGCTGCCAACTAGAAATAAAGGGCTGTCCTTGGTTGTGATTAGAAAAGTGCTCCTTTCTCCATGCCAGATGGTTAGGGCTTCAAGTCCCTTTTTGCTTCTTTCTGTTCAAGTTCTGGTTCTTTCCTATGATGCTATTGTCTGTTTTATCTCATCCTATGATATACAGGATAGAAATGAAAACTTGTAATTCAGATTTCCTAATGTTGCAACAGGACAAGCAAGAGTAGTCTACCAGAAGAGGAAAAAAGGAGAATAAAAGGAAATTCCATTGTTTCAACAAATGAAGGAGTAGTACTACTGCTATTATTAAATTACTAGTACTATTCCTCTCAGTCATATTACTACCACTACTACTATACTACTACTACTACTACTACTACTACTACTACTACTACTACTACTACTACTACTACTACTACTACTACTACTACTACTACTATTGCTACTGCTGCTGCTACTACTACTACTACTACTACTACTACCACTTTATATAAGAATAAGAGATTTGTAATGTTCTCTCTACTCATTTCATTTGAGCCTCACAATAACATTGTAAGATAATTGCTACAGGTATTTTTAATCCCTATTTTACTATTGAGGAAACAGAGGCTGAGTGTGGTTAATAATGAGTTAAAATAAAGGAACCAGGAATATCAATATTATCTTTATTAAGAGAAACAAATGGGGAGGAAGCTACAATCTGCCCAGTAAGGCTCTCACACCTTGGAGAGTCTTATGACTCAAGGACTATGTCTCAAACATGCTATGATGTCTCAATAAGCATGTCTTTTATCCAGGCATAAACTGTAGATCTTACATTTGTAAATGTTTTTCCATCATTGGTTAGGTCCACTTTATATCTAGTATATTTTAATGTAAAGATGATTATAGTTTCATTTCTAAGATTAACTAATACAGGTAGTTAGCCAAGACTATATCAAAGTTTCAGTCATATACAGTTACAGGTAAAAATCTATGTATAACTGAAACTATATGCAGTCACACAGGGTCTCATCCAGGACTGTATTATTTGTTTTAAATAATAGCTTTTTATTTGCAAAATACATACAAAGATAATTTTCACCATTCATCCTTGAAAAAGCTTATGTTCCAAATTTTTCTCCCTCCTTTCCCTTCACTTCTTTCCCCTAGATAACAAGTAATTCAATATATGTTAAACATGTGCTGTACTTCTATACATATTTCCACATTTATCATGCTGCAAAAGAAAAATCAGAACAAAAAGGATAAAAATGAGAAAGAAAAAAAAAAGAAAGCAAACAACAACAAAAGGGTGAAAACACTGTTTTGTGATCCACATTCAGTCCCCACAGAGCTCTTTCTAGATGCAGATGCTTCTCTCCATTACAAGTTTATTGGAATTGGTCTGAATCACCTCATTATTTAAAAAACAAAAAAACAAAAAAAAAACATTTCCATCAGAGCTGATTATCACATAATCTTGTTACTGTTCACAATGTTCTCTTGGTTTTACTCAATTCACTTAGCATCAATTCAGGTAAGTCTCTCCAAGCCTTTCTGAAATCATCCTTCTGATCATTTCTTTTAGAACAATAATATTCTATACAATATAATTTTCTTCTTTCCTTTTTCTAATCAAATAAAATAAGATGTATCTATTTTGTTGGGTTTTTTCATAAAACTAACACAGTTTTTTTTGTTAGTTCAATAGTTTTTGTGCTATCAGTTTTATTAGTCTCTCCTTTTATTTTCAGAATTTCAAATTTGGTATTTAATTAGGGAGATTTAATTAGTTTTTTTTTTCCTAGCTTTTTAGTTGAGAACTTCCTTGACCTGTGAAATTGATTTCTTTGTGTATTTTATTCAACTAAACATCTAGAGGTATAAAATTTCCCTTAAGAACTGCTTTGCCTGTGCCCCATAAATTTTGGAATGTTGTCTCATCATTGTCATTCCCTTGAATGAAATTACTGATTTTTGTCTATGATTTGTTGTTACACCACTAATTCTTTTGGATTAGTTAATTTACTTTCCAATGAATTTTTGATCTATTTTCTTCTGGCAATTTATTACATGTAATTTTTATTGCATCATGATCTTGAAAGGATGTATTTACTATTTGTCTTTCTGCATTTGATTTTGAGGTTTTATGCCCTAATATATGGTCAGTTTTTGGATAGTTTCTATATACTACCAAGAAAAAGGACAATCCTTTCTATCCCCATTCAATTTTTTTCCAATGGGCTATCATACCTAGCCTTTCTAAAATTCTATTTACCTCCTTAACTTTTCTTTTTTATTTTGAAACTCAATTTATCTAGTTCTGAGAGAGAGCAAGGTTGATATCCCTCACTAGTATAGTTTTGCTATCTAATTCTTCTTGCAACTTTCTTAACTTCTCTAGGAATTTGGATGCTATACCATTTGATGCATATATGTTTAGTATCAATAATACTTCATTATCTATGGTAACCTTTAGTAAAATGTAGTTTCCTTCCTTATCTCTTTTAATTAGATCTATTTTTGCTTTTCCTTGATCTCAAATCAGGATTGCTACCCCTGCTTTTTTTTTTAAACTTAAGCTGAAGCATAAGAGATTCTGCTCAGCCCTTTATCTTGACTCTGTATGTATTACTTTGCTTTAAATGTGTTTCTTATAAATGACATATTGTAGTATTCTGGCTTTTAATCAAGTCTGATATTCCTTTCTGTTTTATAGGTGAGTTCATCCCATTCACATTCACAATTAAAATTACTATCTCTGTATTTCCTGTCATCTTATATTTTTCTCTCCCCTTTCTGCCTTTCACTCCTCACCAGTGTTTTGCATCTGACCACCACCTCCCTTAATGAGCCTTCCCTTTTTTCAGTCCCTTTCCTTTTCTTATAACTCCCCTTCTACTTCTGTTCTCCCTTCCATTATCCTCCTCCTTTTTTGCCCATTTCCCTTCTACTTCATTGTTGGGTGAGACAAGTTTTTATATCAAACTAAATATGTATAAATTTCCTTATTTGAGTGAAATCTCATGAGATTAAAGTTCAAAAAATAAAGTTCCTCCTTTCTTTCACTCAACTATAATGAGTTTTTTTTGCCTGTTCATGTGATGTGATTTACTTCATTTTTACCTCTCCTTTCTTCTTCTTCAAGTACAATTTTTTCATGCCAGTTTCTTTTTTTTAATGTCATCACATTAAAATCAATTTATACCTATACCCTTTAAGTTTACCTATAACAAAGATACAGTTCTCAAGAATTACATATATCTTCTCATATAGGGAGGTAAACATATTAATCTTTAAAAACCATATTTTTCCTTCCTTTTTTACCTTCTTATGTTTTTCTTGAGTTCTATATATGAAGATTGAATTTCCTGTCCAACTCTAGCTTTTTCATCAAAATTAATTTAAAATTTCCTATTTCATTGAATGCCCAACTTTCCCCCTGAAAACTAATGCTTAATTTTGGTGTGTAATTGATTCTTGGTTACAGTTCAAGGTCCTCCACCCTCCAGAATTTCATAGTCCAGGCCCTTCCATCCTTTAAACTGGAAGCTGCTAGATCCTGGGTAATCTTAATTGTGGCTTCTCAATATTTTAATTGTTTCTTTTTGGCTGCTTGCAGTATTTTCTCTTTGATCTGGTAATTCTGGAATTTCCAGATGTATTTCTAGGAGAGTTCAATCAATCTTTAAAATATTAAAATTGATTTAAATATCAAAATAGGACCATTGCCTTATCAATTTGGGAGTTCCCTGCAATGATACAATTTACACTTCACCCATATCTGTCCTTCTTGTGTAACTCTTCTCCATATTTTCTTACAGGTTTTCCCAAGGAATTCCATGCATTGTCCTAGAGGCCACCCTTCTTTTCTTGCAGGATCATGATGGTATTAATGGAGTACTTTAGCTATTTTCTTGATATCTTTTGCTCATAACCTGCATATATTTTCATCCTGTCATATTTAACATGCTTTAATTTTATTCTTCATAGGAGTTACTAATTGTTATGTGATTCAATATACTCACAGCCCCTTCTCTTTTGCTCTCTGTGCTATATGCATTTTTCATTTCTTCAGAGCCAATGATGCTTTATGTCTCATTTCCAAATAGCTACTATGGTCAAATGTTATCATTAAAAAGAAAGGCTTTTGTTTTCATGGAAAGCTGAAAATCAATTAAAGAGATGTATAATTTCAGGAAAGTGTTCCAGCTCACTTATATTTTCTTTTTTATATCTTGGCCTAATTAATTATTAATATGTACTGGCTGTTCCTCATATACATACTTTTGGAAGAAACTCGTCAAATACATGTTGAAATCTGGGCCATAGACATCATTCATTCCTTTGGTTTATTCTGAGAGAATAGTCAATTCAAAAATTCTTTAATTTGTTTCAGAAATCATCCAAAAAAGCTTTTAAATGCTCTATGCTTTGATACAATCAATATAACATCATTCACACAAAAGATATCTGGAAGAATTTATCTAACACAGGGAAACTTTTTTTCAATCCAGATGCTTTGCTGCATCTAGCATAGTCACAAAAGGGCATTCAAGTATAAAAATGGAAGGAGAAATACAAACAAAATAAAAATGAAAAATATATTAAAAGGCTGTTTTCTCAAAGAGTTTTTTCCCATCAAGAACAAGATAATTCATATGGAGAAACAAAAGATCATAAAATTATACATGATAATGAAAAAGAAATAAGAAAGGAGAGAATAAAGGCATTTTCAAATCTCAAATTATATTAAAAAGCAATAATCACCCAAATGACTTAATATTAGTTTATAGTATCATGTTATTAGATAAATGTAGGGAAACTAACTACTGGAGCTAAAAGCCAAATATTGACAAAAATTACTGGGAAAACCAGAAAGCAGCCTGGCAAAAAGTAGATTTAGATGATTATACTACAGTATATGTCATAATAAGGTCCAAATGCACATATGCCCTAAATATAAAAAGAAAGGTAGTGGGAGAGAGAGAATTTAGGAAGGTACTGTGCTTTTTAAAATTTTACTTAGAGGAAGAAAGCTTATGTAGACAAAGGATAGAAATGAGTGATCACAAGAAATAAAATGGAAGATTTTTTATACATAGAATTACAAGTATTTTTGCTCAAATAAAATCAATGCAGTTAGAATTAAAAGAGAAGAAATTGACTGGGTAAAAATGTTTTTGTGAAATAGCTTTTTAAAGATTCTGATAACCAAAATGTGGAGAGAATTAATATTAATACCTAAAAGCAATATAAGTTATACGGGAGGACAATCAAAATAATCTGCTATTTGTAATTTTGTTAATCAGTCCATGTGTTCTCAAAAATAATTTGTAACTATATATGGGAAAGTATTAGAGTATATGTAATCTTTGACTCAATGATACATTTTATAGGCACATACCACAGAATTCAAAGACATGTTGAAAGGTACTTTGTGTGTGTGTGTTTGTGTGTGTGTGTGTGTGTGTGTGTGAAACTTTCTGTTTCATCAAAGACTATCAACTATAGAATGAACAAATTTTGGTTGATGAATATATAGTGAAAGCCTGGTATATGCATAGAGTGCTCACTTGATCCAGGTCTAGGAAAGTTAGGATAATGGGTAATGAACAAAATTTGTAGATTCTTTGGGAATATATAGACCAGTAAAACTGCTTTTGATCTTCCATGTGTGTTGTGGAAAATACACTCTTTGATTGGCTGCAGATGTGGAACAAGAACTGACAGTTCTTTCAAAAGAGACTATATAGTTTTGGCCATTATTCTTGATATTTGTTGCAATTGTTCTGTGCTCACTTAATTCTATTGCTGATGATTTCCAGTGAGAGATAATATTGAAAGGTAAGAGGTGTTAAGGCTTTCCTTTTTAACATCTCATGTAGCACCATATTGATCTCAGTTCTTTCCCTGCTTTGACTTTTGCTAACCCATTTTAGGTGAAGAAGAGTGATCTGGAAGCTCCAACTATATGATTTTCGAAATATTAAAGAACGAGCCTCCAAGATCCTGGAAGTTTAGCCATCCAGCTGTCTGATAATTTTGGAATCCTGATACACAGTGATTTAGATATCCATGAGTCAACTATAAGCTGCTTCTCAGTTACCTTAGAATTCTTAAGAATTGGAACTATTCTCTAATTATCAATGGGATTCAGCCCAGTAAGTGGTGGGATGAAGATTCACCTAGCAGGAATGATGAGTTAAATGAGAACTTGGAGGAAATAATGAATGATTTGTAAAAACTGTAAACTTGAGTCCACTCTTCCCATAGAATAAAGTTGTACAAAGTGATCATCCCCTTAAAATGTTAGAGGGAATTTTTTCATTTCTTGAAATTGCTCTATTTTTAAAGCAAATATCTATTTGAAAAGTCAATTGATGTTACTTAGTTGAATAGAACTGTAATGCTTGTCAGTCACTGGAACCTAAAAGTGTGTGTTAGAAAATGGACTCAAGTAGATAATCAGTAAAACAATAACAACAACAAAACAACAACAAAAATACCCTACTTTTCAAGTAGATACTCTAAAATCCTAAGAGGGGGTTTCTAGGCTGATTCTGAGATAATGAGAAGAGAACACACCTAATACAAATGTAATAAAATATAATTACACCATAAAAATAATAACATGAAGGATTCAGAAAGACTTGGGGAAATATATATGAATTGCCACAGAGTGAAATGAATAGAGCTAGGAGAAAGAAATATATTGACCACAATAAGAAAAAGAAATACTTCTGAAAGATATTGGGACTGTGCTAATGCTGTGGACAAATAACAACTTCAGAAGATTAATGAAGCTTACCCTTCCATAATGGCAGAAAAGTAATGAACAAGGAATACATTTTCAGATCTATAAATATAATGATTTATTCTTTGCCTGTACTTCTATGTCAAAAAGGAAGATTTCTAATGCAGGGGGAAAGAGGGAATTATCAGGAGTGGCAAAACTGGAAAATAAATAAAAGGCGATAAATAAAACTAATTTACAAAAGAAAAAAGTTTAGAAGCAAATAAGCATAAACATAATTTATACTCATTAAATTTAACATGCCTTTAAAAATAACAGAAGTCCATGTTTTTGTAGGAAATGTTTCTTATTCACCTTTGAACATCAGATTGTTTCTATAGATATTTCTTTAATTCATAATACTAAAGGAAAATTTAATTTTAAAACCTGAAGAGAGATTTAAATTATATAATTTTAGGTACCTTTTCCAGTTTTATTTCCTAAATTAAAATAGTCTTTTTAAAGAAAATTTCTAAAAAGGTTCACATTTTAGAGTCACTTAAGTAATTACTAAAATGTGTAGAACATATAAGGTTCCATTGTGTTAATTGTTTATTGATTTGAAGAAAGCATTTAATGTGACAATGCACTTTTACAGACTGCCTTCAAAAAGTTGTCTGTCATGTCTCTATGAATGTTATGCTGCTTCCTATAGACCTAGCTGGATCTTTTATGATAGTGTCTGTGGGCACACATCATAAAGTTGTGGGCTTTTGCAACCAGTTTGGCTTAATGGTAAAATTGAAGTTCTTGAGGCAAGAATAATTTTGTAGAAGAACATATTCAATGAAAAAAATGCTTTACAGGAATATATACAAGGGCAATATTTCCCATGATTCTTTGCTTAGAGGATGTGACAACCCTTCAAACACTGAGTCCTGTCTCAGATGGTGGTTGCAGAAAACATCTCCCGCTTTCCAGGAGGCACCATAGACTATACTGAGGTAGATAAAATCATACCCCAAAGAATCATGGGATCTGATTTAATAAAACTATTAGAAGCACAGTGATAATTTCCAATAATGAATTCTCTATTTATATCACCAAATGACATATCTGTCTCCTTATATTCTGACATTGTGGAAAAATGATACTCTATTGATTTGCTCCTTCTGACAAAACATTCTAATATTAATCACTGTCATCTGTCGTTGTAAAAATAAGAGAAATATTGAAGACTTGTAGGTAATAATGGTAATAATAGTTGCCACACTCCTCTCAATTCCTCATGTATGAACTGTCAAAAAATTGGTGACATCATGAGTAATCGTGTTTTTTACTAATTCCTAGGTAATAGCAACAATAAAATTTATAGAACTTTCTAAGTTTTGCAAAGCACATTATCTATGTTATTTTAGTTGATCCTCATAGCACTCTTATGAAGTATATGCTATTGCTCTCTACATTTTACAGAAGAGGAAGCTGAGACTAAGAGTTTAAGTGGTTTACATAAGGCATATAACTACCAAGCAAATGTCTGAAAAGAGATTTGAACACATCTTCCTGACTCTACATACAGTTCTCTACATATTTTACTACCTAGCTGCCTAGCTTCTGGTCCATCTCTATATGATCATCTTGCTTGAACAAATCAGACAGCAACCTAGAAGCTGGCATATTGTCATCAATATTATCAATGCTTTCAATCTCTATTTACCACTAAACATCAAAAGGCCTTTTCTGGTGTTATCTCACTTAATTAGAATATTCCCTTTTGTAAATAATGAGACACAGTTTACTTTTTTCTTACACAGGAAAACTTTTATTAAACTTTCAAAGTCTTGCCCTTGGAGTACTTCCACAGCTCCTGCCTTGGGCCATAATTTGATCCAATGAGATTTTGACACTTTGATGCTTTCATAATTTCCATTATATTATTAAAAATATTTTCATGGGTCCTGATTCTGAGGTGGTAAAAAAGGTTCCAGATTCATTACTGACAGTCCTTGGGTTATGATGTGGGTCTGTGAATCAATCCAAGGTCCAGGGCTTTGCCTAAACTATAAAGTTCTTAGGCATCTTATGACATAGGTACAAGAGGAGTGTTCACTAACATTTGAGAGAAGTATTTTTGTCCCTTAAATTCTCTAAATTAAGGACCATTCACACAAATAGAAGGTCCAGTGTTTGCGATCTGTTTGGATCCAATTCAATCTTGCTGTATTCCTTATATTTTATAACTAGGAAAAGATGCCTTTGAAGATAAGGGTTAAAATTGATATAAACTTTCTTGGCATTGGAAATTTTTCATAATGTGATTTCCCTCTATCTTTCCAGGTTTCTATTATCTAATATTTTGCTTCCCTCAGCTAATTGGAATCAGGAAGACTAATCTCCCTGAGTTCTAATCTGACCCACACACTAACAAGCCGGCAAGTCACTTAACTCTGTTTGCCTCAATTTTTTTTTTACCTCAATGAGCTGGAGAAAGAAATAACAAGCATCTCCAGTCTCTTTGCCAAGAAAAGCCCAAGTAGGGTTTAAAAGAATCAGACAAGGCAAATGACTCAAGAATTCACTTTACAATTCATCTACACCGGGGTGGAGCCAAGATGGCGAATTGCAGACAGCATTCTCTGTAAGCTCTTGAGACCTTCCCCTCAAACACAGACAATCTGAGCCTCTGAACTGGTTCTGGAGTGAGGGCTTCACCAAACACTTGGACTACAACGCACTTCTATCAAATATCTACTTTGAAAGAACTTCTGAGGTCAGTTTTAGACGGGCAGGGGATCGAGCAGCTCCCAGCACTCAGACGCCAGGGCGCAGCCGGGGTGCAAGTCTGGGGCTGGGACGGACCAGAAGATTTTAGGCTGTCAGGAAGTCCCTGGGAGACCCTTGGGCCACGTTGCTCTGCTTGCGGGCAGGTGCTTTGGCAGGTCTACCTTTGATAAAGGGTGGATTGAGAGCAGCTGAAAGTGTGGTCCTAGTGCGGATCTAGCCAGATCAGCCCCAGATTGGAAGTCAACTTGGCAAACTGTCCCAGGGCAAATTGAAATCCCCCCTCCTGCTGCTGCCACTGCTGCCCCTGCTGCTGCTGGGGCTGCAGAATTCCCTGCTGTTAACTGATACCTC
>JAJPUD010025306.1:0-17744 GCA_023553655.1 Myrmecobius fasciatus | reverse complement strand
AATGCATGGAAATATTCACAGAAAGCGTTAAAATGCTGTGTTGTGGTTCACTCTCAGTTCCCACAGGCCTCTCTCTGGATGTATATGACTATCTTCATCGCAGCACAACTGGTTTGAATCACATCATTGTTGAAGAGAACCATGTCCATCAAAATTGATCATCGTATAGTCTTGTTGCTGTGTATAATGTTCTCCTGGTTCTGCTGATTTCACTCAGCATCAGTTCATGCAAGTCTCTCCAATCCTCTCTGAAATCCTCCTGTTAGTCATTTCTTACAGAACAATAATATTCCATAACATTCATATACCATAGTTTATTCAGCCATTCTCCAATTGATGGGCATCCTTTCAATTTCCAGTTTCTAGCCACTACAAAAAGGGCTGCCACAAACATTCTTGCACATGTGGGTTCCTTTCCTTCCTTTATGATTTCTTTGGGATATAAGCCCAATAGAAACACTGCTGTGTCAAAGGGTATGCACAGTTTGATAACTTTTTGAGCATAGCTCCAAATTGCTCTCCAGAATGGCTGTATCGGTTCACAGCTCCACCAACAATGCATCAGTGTCCCAGCCCTCCCACATCCCCTCCAACATTCCTCATTATCTTTTCCTGTCATTTTAGCCAATCTGACAGATGTGAAGTGGTACCTCAGGGTTGTCTTGATTTGCATTTCTCTGATCAATAGTGATTTGGAGCACCTTTTAATATGACTATAAATAGTTTTAATTTCATATGATGATCAATTCTGATGGACATGGCTCTCTTCAACAATGAAATGTTTCAAACCAGTTCCAAGTTTTCAGTGAAGAAAGCCATATACACCCAGAGAGAGGGATATGAGATATGGACTACAACGTGCCATTTTCATGCTCTCTATCAATGTTTGCTTGCATTGTGTTTCCTTCTTCAGTTATTTTTTTGTTCATGTAGATATGAATGTTTTTGCACAGCAAGTTGTGTGGAAATATGTATACATATATTCAACTTGTCAAGTATTTTAATATAATTAACATGTAGTGGACTTCCTGCCATCTAGGGGAGGGGAGGGGACTAGGGGGGAAAATTTGTAATGGAAAGCTTTGTAAGGGTCAGTGTTGAAGAACTACCTATACATATGTTATGCAAATAAAAAGCTTTAATAAAAATAAAAAAAAATAAAATAGATTATTAGATGTTCAGTCCTATAAACTTAATATTAGTTATGTTGTAAGAGAAGCAACACCAAAAGGAAAACATACATACACACAAAATAAAGTAAAAATAGTATGCTTTAATCAGCATTCAGACTACATCAATTCTTTCTCTGACTATGGATTGCATTTTCCATCATGTGTCTTTCAGAATTGTCTTGGATCATTGTATTGTTTTTTTTTAAACTACATTCAGTAGTTATTTTTAACATCCATTTTAAAAAAATTTTTTAAAAAAAAAAAAAAAGAAAGACAAAAAAGCAAAACAAAACAAAAAGAAACAATGGAATATTGTTACGTGGACAGGAAAAGATAATGATGTGTCAAAGGAATGTGGTAAAACTGGGACACTAATATATTGTTGGTAGAATTGTGAACTGATCTAAACATCCTGGAGAGCAATTTTGGAACTATGCCCAAAGAGCTATCAAACTTTGCATATCTTTTGATTCCAGCAGAGTGTCTACTGGGTCTGTATATAAGAGATCATAGAAAAGGACCCACATGTGCAAAAACGTATGTAGCAACCCTTTTTGTAATGACAAGTAACTGGAAACTGAGTGGATGCTTATCAGTTTGGGAATGGCTGAATAAGTTATTGTATATGAATATATTAGATCATTATTGTTTTATAAGAAATGATCAGCAGAATGATTTCAGAAAGGACTGAAGAGATTTACATGAACTGATACCAAGTAAAGCAAGTAGAACCAAGAGAACATTGTACACAGCAACAAGAAGATTATGTGATGGTCAACTGTGATAGACTTGACTTTTTAAACAATGAGGTGATTCAGGCCATTAGTTTTGTGATGGAGAGAGTCATCTGCCTCCAGAAAGAGGAATATGAGGACTGAATGTGGATCACAACTTAGTATTTTCACCTTGCTTGTTATTTGCTTGCTTAAAATTTTTTTTCCCTTTTAGATCTGAGCACAATAAATGTGGAAATATTTTTCTAATAAATTCTACTCCTGAACTTTGTTGTAATGCTTGTGTATATCTCTTCTTTCCTATCCCTGCTCATTCTTCCACTTTAATTATGCTCCTTAACTTGTGTTGCTGTTACTTAACCTCACCCTCACCCTCTCTCTATTGTCTTCTTCCTCCATCCTTTGCCTTCCCCTGCCTATTACTCCCCCCTTATTTCTTTATAGGTTTTGGAGAATGCTATACCCATTATGGTATATATTAGTATTGTTTATTTAATTCATACTGTATGTGAGTAGGTTTTCAGAACTATGAAACCTCCTATTCCATTTAATGTTTGTGTGTCTATTCTTCCTCTGCACCTCATTTGTATAACATAATTACTATTTTTACCTTTTCCTAGGTTGCTTTGTTTTTTAGAGTCACATCATACTATTCTGTTCAAATCTTTCTTTTGAGCTACCCAATTGCTGATGTCAATCTTAAACCTATGGTATATATTTCCGTGTAAAAAAACAATCAATTTGTCCATGCTACATTCCTTGAAATTAATCTTGCATATATTGACTTTTATTTGTTAACTTTTCTATTGAATTTAGTTTTAGTTGAAAGAAAGCCCTGAAAATCTGCAAGAATGGTTGAATTTATTTCATACTATGGATAGTTTTGCTAGATATGATATTTTTGACCACAGACCTAGTTCTTTTGATTGCCCATATATATGATTCCAGGACTTGTGGTTTTTCATTGTGTCTGCTGCTAAATCCTGTACAATTTAAATTGTAACTCCAATGCAGATGCTATTTTCTTGTTTCTTGCAAAATTTTCTTTTCATCTGGGGGTTTCAAAATTTGACAATAATATTCCACAAAGGATCTTTGAGGTGATAACTGGTGGATTTTTAAAAATTTCTACTTTCCACTCATTTCTATCACTCCAGGATGATTTTATTAGATTATTTCTTTCATTACTGTGTCAAGATTCTTTTTATGGTCACAGCTTTCAGTTAGGCCAATTATTATATTTTCTCTTCTTGATCTGTTCTCCAGATTGTTGCTTTTCTTATAAGATCTTTCATACTGTTTCATTTTTAAAAAATCTTTATATTATGTTTTATTTCCTGGTCTGTCAAGGATTCATGGGCTCCCCCTTGGCCAATTCTAATTTTCAAAAAGTTATTTTTGTCTTTAATATTAAAATTTTAAATTTAGAATTAGAATTTCCTTTTCTAGTTGGTTAATTTTTTTTTATAATCTTGTTATTCTTGGTTTTCTTTTTTTTTAGTTTTTTCTCAATGTCTCATTTAATTTTTGTTTTGAGTTATTCTATAAATTCTCTTTGAGTCATGAGCAATTTAACATTACTCTTTGGGATAGAAGTTGCTTTTTTAACTTCATTTTCCTCCTCTGAAAATGAAAGATGGTCTTCCCTGTTCCCATAGTAAATTTCTATGTTGGATTCCTTCTTCTTTGCCAATTTTTTAAAAGCTTCACTTCAGCCCTCCCTTCTGATCTAGAACCCCAAACCAAAAGTTCCGTCTCCTGCAAGTGCCCACAGTCAGCAATGCTGCTGCCCCACTGATTTTGCACTCACCAGATGTGCTGGTCCCTTCTTACTTCATCACAGCTGTGCCTGGTATTTCTATTCAGCTAAGGTTCCCTCCATCTTCCAAGATTCAGAAACCCAACTCCACACACAGTCTAGGAGGTGAAAATTTCTGTGGTTCTTGCTGAGGCTCCAATCAAACTCAGATAGCTTCAGGGGACCCCACTTGATGTGTCTGTGGAGACAGCCTGGAAGTATTTGCCCTTCATCTGGGTTAATCCTGGTCTGAAGTCTTTCTTTGAATCTTCTTGGATTGTGCCAGGAGGCCTTGTTCTCCCAGAAGTCTTCTTGATTTTTCAACAATTTGTGTTTGCCTTGAGGTGCAAATTTGTTCTGTTGTGTGGAAAATCTGCAGAACTTGAAATTTACTAACCTATTCCACCATTTTCCCAGAATCCTTCCTCAGATAATTGTATTGTTGAGAAGAGCTAAGTTATTCATAGTTGATCATTGCACAGTATTGCTGTTACTATGTACAATGTTCTGGTTTTGTTCACTTCACTTTGCATCAGTTCATGTAAGTCCAGGTTTTACTAAAAATCTACATTCAATAGTTGCCTATTTCAAGGACCACACTGTTTTCCTCCTAGCCTGAGGAAAGGGGCCTAGAAAAGAGTACTCTAAAATTTGTCTTCTTTACTTAATCTAACCCTTGCCTACTTACTGTGGCAGATGGAGATCCTATCCTGTGGTCAAAACACAAAAAATGTACAAAAACTTTTGTGAAGTTGATTCCATTCACCTTTGGTAAATGGAATGTGCTTATGCTTATGGACAACATGAAATTGAGTAGAGAAAACAATTCTTGTTGTAAGAGAACATAGCAGCTATCTTATCCAAATAGTAGTCCTAAATAAAACATGCAAGTAAATAAAAACTCCCTTAAGTCAGAGCTGGAGGTTTGTTTTTCTCCTGGGGGGATTGAAGTGACAGAGAGTGCTGTGAAGCTGGCATACTTTTCACAATCAAATCCTACCTAGTCAACAAGTTTATATGCTTCCATACAGTAAATAGCAGACTTAGAACAATGATGGCCACTTCAGCTTTTTTTTGTAGTGGCAAGAAACTGGAAACTGAGTGTGCATGCCCATCAGCTGGAGAATGTATAAATAATCTATGGTATATGAATGTTATTGTTCTATAAGAAATGACCAGCAGAATGATTTTAGAGAAGCCTGGAGAGACTGGCATGAGCTGATATTAAGTGAAATGAGCAGAAACAGGAGATCATTGTACATGGCAACAAGACTATATATATGATGATCAATTCTAATGAACGTGACTCTTTCCAACAATGAGATGATTGAGCCCAGTTGATCTTGTGACCAATGATCTTGTGATGAAGAGAGCCATCAACACCCAGAGAGAGGACTGTGGGCACTGAATATGGATCACAACACAACATTCTCACTGTTGTTGTTTGCTTGCATTTTGTTTTCTTACTTATTTTCTTTCCTTTTTGATTGGATTTTCCTTGTACAGAAAGAGAATTGTATAAATAAGTTTACACATTTTGGATTTAGTATATATTTTAAAATATATAGCATATATTGGATTGTTTGCCATCTAGGGGAAGGGTGGGGGGGGGAAGGAAGGGAAAATCTGAAACACAAGGCTATGCAAGGGTCAATGTTGAAAATATCCATGTATATGCTTTGAAAATAAAAAGGTTAAAAAACAACAAAAAACCCCAATGATTGCCATTTGCAGGAAAGTGTTCCCATCAACTGTGTGAATGTTCTTACCATGACAAACCCTGATGAAGTCAAAGAAAAAATTTATTAAAACTAGGAAACCATCATCATCAATGTGCTGAAGACAAGCTTGTAATTCTGGGTGACTTTAATGCCAGAGCAGACATAGCACTATCAGTCATAGCAAAGAATCCTTGGGAGGAATGGAGTTGGAAACTAACAGCAACAGTCACTTTGTATTGTAAACTTGTGCATCTCATGACCTTCTCATTACCTATACTATTTTCCATTTACCTAAGCACAATAAAACTTGTTGGATGTACTTTTGCAGCAAATGTTGGCATTTAATAGACTATATCATGGTAAGGAGAAAAGACAGATAGAATGTGAGAAGAACAAAGACAATGTATGGCACAGAGTGCTGGACCAATCATAGATTTGTCTTTTTCCAAGCTAAACATTCACATTCAACAAAAATGGTGACTCCAAGGCAAGATGACTATCAGAATATTTAATGAAAATGGATTATACTGCTTCTCTTAATATGAAGAGTTTTGCTGCTACCTGGGAGGGAAGGTTGAGCCAATAGGAGTGGACAGCTTTTAGAGATCTGCTATAGATGGGATGATTTGCGTCAGACTATTCACAAACATCAAGATTGATTTGATAAAAATGTTGAGGAAATTCAGAAGCTGTTAAAGGAAAAATGAGAATTACAGAGTTTTCTAGCAGGATAGTTTTATCTGTCTCTAAGAAGGCAGCATGTAACTCCATTGAAAGTAAAGTGCAAGCAAAGTTTAGAGAAATACAGGATTCTGGACTCAGTAAGAAGGCAGATAAAAGCAGTTTTATGCTGATAGGAATAATTCAAAGGGTTTTATAATTTCCTGAAAGCTATAGGCCAAAAACTTATCTCAACTACTTTGTGCTAATAGACTCAACATTAAGTCACAATGATTAATGATAAAAGCAAATTGATACCAGATAGAGAGGCTGAACACTTCCATGTATTCTCAATGGACCTCATCAATCAATGCTTAAGCCATTGACTATATACCTCAGATTGAATTCAATCCCTCTCTAGCTAAATTTCCAATTGAAGAAGAGGTTTTGAATACCATTAGACTTCTTTGATGTGCCAAAATCCTGATGCTGTTTCTATTCCAGCTGAGATTTACCAGGCCAAGAGGTCTACTTCTCATATAAAAGCTTACTGAAATTTTTTGGATTATATGACAAGAGGAAGTTATCCTGAAAGGAGTTCAAGGATGTTTCCATTGTCCATCTCTATAGAGGAAATGGAAATAACCACAAGAGGATTTCTTACAAGAGTCTTAATTGGGTTTATCCTTCATCTGGAAGATGGTCATCTACCTGAGAACCAGTGTAACTTTAGAAAGAGCTAAGGAACGGTAGATATGATATTTGCTGTCTGATACCTCCAGGAGAAATTCCAGTTTCAGAACCAGAGTTGTTGATCTGGTCTTTGATATAGGGCTTGTGGAAGATTGTGATAAAATATGGTTGCTCAGAAAAGTTCATTTTTATATGCCAGTTTTGTAATGATATGTTTGCATGAATTCAGGATATTGAATGATGCTCTCATTTTCTCAGTCACCAGTGGAGTGAAGCAGGACGGAGGGCTTGCTCCCATGTTATTTTTTTTTTAAGTATATTTTCCATGCTGTTGTCAAAAACCTTAAATGAGGATGAAAATGAGGTCAAGGTGCTGACCTTGACATTGCAATACTGATAGTAAATTATTTACCTTGAAAAGGCTATAAGCCAAGACTAAATTGGAAAGAGTTGATGTGCAACTTTTTCTTTTTTTGAAGATAATTGTTCATTCAGTGGAGCCTCTGCAGCTGAGATGAAAAGAGTATAGAATTATTTTTCTGCCACTTTTGCTAATTTTGGCTTGACAAATAACACCAAGAAAATAGTTTCCCACTAGCCAGTAGTGCACCATCCATACATGGGACCTTTAGTTACATAAAATGAAGAGCTTTTGAATGCTATGTAAGCTCATTTACCTTGATGCAGTGTATTTTCTAGGGCTGTCCAAATAGCTGATGAGGTTAATGTCTGCCTTGCCAGAGCTAGCTTAGTGTTTGGAAGACTCTGAAGGAAATATGTGGGTGAGAAAAGAGAAGTATAAGGCTACCTACCAAACTGAAGGTCTACAGAGCTGCTATGTCAAGTTTATTGTATGCCTGTGAAATCTGGACAATATACCAGGTACCATGCCAGGAAGTTGAATATCTTCCATCTGAATTGTCTTAGAAAGATTTAGGTCACCTCACAAGATAAGGTGTTGGATACTAAAGTTCTTTCTTGAGCTAGATTGCCAGTCATTCAAACTATTACAGAGAGCACAACTCTGATGAGCTGGCCTCATTATTTGAATGCACAACATATATTTGACTAAAAAACTATTTTATGGAGAATTCACAGGAGATAAGCTCTCATACAAAGGTCAGAAGAAGCAGTACAAGGACATACTCAAGGTCTTTCTGAACAACTTAGGAATTGTGAGTTATAGGAGACAATGCTACAGGACCTAGCAATATGACTTATCCACAACAAAGAAGGGACTGTGTTCTATAAGCAAAGCAGATTTGTAATAGCTCAAAAGAATTGCAAAATGTGTAGATTTAAAAAACTCCACTTCAAATGTCATATGAACTATTTGTCTGACTTGTAGTAGAGCCTTCTGAACTCATATTGTTCTGATTAGCTTCAGTAAGACACACTGTACCTTGACCCCAAAATAGTGATGTCTTTTTGATCCCCTTTGAGCATGGAGGACAACAACCATATTTCTGAGAAAAAACACAGGCTTACAGATAAATTAAGACAGTGAATTTTAAAGAGTAGAAGAAAGTTACCAGAAAAGGGGACTAGGAAAGCCATTACTTTAGCTAAATTACTTCCAGGAATGTAAGGATTGTTAAGAGGATGTGACAATGATGAGGGGAAGTGTTATAGGAATTGGGGGGAAGGTAACTTGTGCAAACCCCTGTAAGTGTGGAAGATGTAATAATACATACAAGCAAATACCAGCAGGCTGACCATTTGGACTAGAATACAGAATGCATGAAGGGAATAGTAGAATATTCCATAGACCTGGAAAGATAGGATGGTAAGCCAGAGCCAAGTGAAAGACTAAGATTATCAAGAAGTAGAGTTTAGAGCAGAAATGTTATCCTAGTTATATTAAGGAACCACTAGAGCTGCTTCAGCAAGGAAGTGCCTGACCAGACCTCTACTTTAGGAACGTTTGGCAACATTCCTAAATAAGATAGACAAGAGGTGTGAGGGGACTCTTCAGAAGCCTGGGTAAAAGATGATGAAGGCTTGAAATAAGGCTGTCACACTGAGTTTAGAAGAGAGTATGCATGTCAGAGATGTTAATGTATTGTTAAAAATTACCAGATGAAGATATGAGGGATGAGCTAAGAATCTATCCATGACTTTGAGGTTAGGAACCTAGGTACGGTTTTTGATGATCATGCCTATGGCAGAAGTAGAAAGTTAGGAAGAAAGTTATTAGTGTAGTGGCAGCAGTGTCCTAAGGTCTTATCCTATGAAGTCTAGGTATATATTTCCTTTTGATTAATTGAAATCATGCTCAATCCAATACTAAGTGGCTTAGGGAACTAATGGTTCAGAGCAGTTTTATACAGCTTTATATGGGTAGTCTATGTACCCAAAGTCAGGGCACAAGGGAGGCTTCCTGTCAGCAGACCAGTATAAGCAATGTTGGTAGAAAGAAGCTATACATATATATATATATATATGTATATATATATATATATATATATGAATCCTTGCTGTATGTTAGAAAGAAGCTATATATATGAATCCTTGCTGTATGTTAACTGAATTGTTTTCTTTTTCTGCCCTGAATATTATTGCCCTCCTAGGGCTAGATAAAAATCTCTTTTGTTAATTTGGAGATGTTCTATGAATGCCTCATTTCATTCCAATCTCAAAACTCAAGGGTACCATATTAGTTTGAGTCAGAGCTAATATTACTTGATTCATGGAAGAAAGAGAGTTTGTTTTGGACTTAAGAATTTAACATGACTATGGGCTACCTGGTAGAGATGTTCTAATAGGCAGTTGATAATGGAGGTTTCCTATCCTATACAATGACTAATGGTACATTGACCTAGTATATAGTAAGCTTTTCTGTTCTAATCCCCTTCAAATGCCTCCTATTCAATTTCTCTGAAGTTGTACTCCATATACATGTTGTTTGTCTTTCTTTATGCCTTTGTTCTTACACACACAGACTCTGTAGAGGTCAATAAATTCTTTCCAGCTTAAATTATGTTGATCTCTTTCAGGACCCTGTGTTGCTGAGAAAACTTGGAGGCTACAATCCTTAAATCAAAGGATAGAAAGGTAAAGTAGAATTTCCCTTGCTCTTGCACAGTTTCTATGGGTCCCAGTTTTTAGATGGACCAGTATGGTTAGTAGACCATAGAAACCAGTATGGCTAATGGTTTGAGAAAGAGTGTACATGAACTATGATCCCATAGGCTTTTATTTTTGCCTGGGTACTCGTAAATGATATCCTTCCTTCAAAATAAATGTTTTCTCTTGATTTTCTATAATCACATTTCCTCTCTTTATCTTGTAAATTAATGAAACATTTTCCATTTGAATTTTCAATTTACTTTCTGGAACAGACCACTTCCTGGTTTAGCCTATAATCCTCTTGAATTAGGTGTTTTCTCCTTTTGGTTCATCTATCAGACTCCAATTTTTTTTTTAATACTTTTCTCTTTGCTACTTCAGGAAGAAGCTTATTGACACATTGATTGACAAAACCAGGGGAACAGAGCTAAGTTACAATTCACCATCTTATTCCCGCTATTATCCTATGTTAGGAGGACAATTACTAGGTGGAAGTCAAAAAGTCTGGCAAAGGAGATACTTAAAGTGACCTTTGGACTTCCAGGTCTTGTTCAGGAATCTAACAGGTATTAAAGCATCATATCCCCACATCAAGAAATCTCAAAAAAGACTCTACCACGTAACTTCATCGAATCATACCTGCCAGATTGCACCTTTACCCTGCTCTAAACACCCCAAAATCATGTCTACCCCAGCACTCTGCCTCTGTCATCAAGCTAGGTCAACATCATATCTTAAACATTGGGCCATGGCTCCACTGAAATCCAAGCACCAGGTTAAGATTCTACAAAGTCCCAAACAGTCTAAAGCTATGCCTAATAAAGAGCCTTCATGGAGTTTATTTTACCTTAAACCATGTATAGTGGATGGTGTGATTATCCCTAATGAAACTGTTAAGAACATAGTCAGTTCCATCCCCCAGAGCAGAATCCATAGAGATATTCGAAAACAGATTCTCTTGAGGTGGATGAGGGGGCGTCCTAATCCTCAACCTGGCCCACGATTGTCATCAACTTACACAGTTTGCTTAGTTTGTGCTTCCTGGATTCGATATGGCTGTTCCCATGTTAAGGGAAGAAAAGACCCTAATGGAGCAAAATTAGTGGCCATACCCACACCTCTACCTGGTTCTGAGGGGGAAATGGGTGTGAGGTTAGTTCTCCAAATTCCACAACCAAAACCAAGCTCCATTTCTTGCCTTTCATGTCCTAGCTATGAAGAGCAACACCCTCAGGCTCCTGCAGAAGAACATGACACTCTAATCACACCTGAGGGAGAAAGGAATCTGGAAGCTCTTACCCTCACTGAGTCTACTTCTACATCTACACCCCCAACTCCCACCATTGCAATACAATCAGTGACTCCTGCCATTCAACCCCAGAGTATCAACCATCAGTTCCAGGGTGTTCAATGGCTGCTTTATATAAAAACGATGACTGGGCCTCTGCCTCAGTATCCACCTTCTTCACTTTCCTCTTCCTCATCTTCCCCCTTCTCTCCATCATCTTTCTTAGACTGTGTGTCCTTTGAACCATTTATCTATCATCGACTGCCTCCAGGAGTCTATTGGCTTGATTTTATCTACAGCAAAGATTACCAAACAAGGGAAAAAAGAATCTCTGAAAGACACCAGCTCTCAGGAGGAAAAATGCCTGCAAGTAGCACCACCAAAAAACTGCCTAGAGAAAAAGCAACAACAGGATCTGGGACATTTCTCAAAGCAGTCCTGGAAAAATTTCAAAACAACATTTTCAAATTAAATTAACATCTTTTCTCCTTAAAAAAATATTTGTACCCCCTTTTGTATCTCTGAAATGTGTTGGCATTTGCAACGCATTTCTTTTTTTTTTTTATTCATATTTAGGCTGAAGGACACTGATTTGATCCTAGCTCTTTCCTTTAGGTGGTTACAAGTAACTTGAGTTATTGGCGATCTTTCTAATCATAAAGAACGATCTCCATATTATTTCTTTTCCCTTCCTTATCTTCTAACTTTTAGTCAAATTCAACTCAGAATGAATGAAATCAAGGACTACATTCTTTGCCTTCTCTGTAATAATATAAATATATTATTTTATATGTGAATGTATTTTTAAATTTTCTTGCTTCATGGGGCCTCATAAAGAACACCTATCAAATCTATAAGCTTATTGTTGATTTATTATTTTCTTTAGTGTCAGTTCTGGATGAATAAAGCCTGTACCCACATATCTCAGTGCTTCCATATCTAACACACTCTTTTCAATGCACTTTTTTTTCTTACTTTTCTTGGACTATTTAGTACTAAAGTCCATTCCAGTTAAACTGCTCAATCTGCATTTTCAGGGTTTTGCCAGGAGTAATAGACTTCTAGTTCTTAACATCATTTTTCTTTTCTCACATAAGTTAGAGGTTTGAATTGAAATCCTGCATGAATAAATAATGAATGAAAAAGATGTCAAATGTTGAATAGATTGCACTGAACTTAGAATGGTTATCACTTTAAGGGCTATCAGATTCTGGCCTCTAGTTGTAAGGATTTGGTGGTATTCTGTTTCCCTTAATTCAATAAATTTTTTCTAATCCCAAATTTATCCCTTTTCCTTGTCCTTCAGATAATCATTCAATTGCATGGCTAAACCAAGGCTTCTAAGTCTCTAGCTTTTCTTTAAATCCTCAGATCTTTCCAAAAGAATCTCCAAGACTTGCTTTTTTCTCAGCTGATTTCCAGTTGGGGAACTTACAATGAAGTTTGCTGTCCTACTTTTGGCCACCACTGTTGTTTCTGTTGTGAAAGGTATACCCTCAAATGGCCAAGAACCCAATCTTACTGGAGAGTTGAGAACTTTCCAGAAGGGAGCTACCTTTTTCCACTAAAGGAATATGCATTCTAAGGAAGCCCCTCATTTTCCCTATCATTAGAACTGCACCTAAAAACTATTACAAAAGTGTAAAGTTGTTTTGTGGAAGTTCAAAACATTGGTGAAGGATGACTTCCCATATTTCTATAAAGCAGAAATTCTTAATCTACAGTCTACAAACTTTCAATATACAGTCATTTTTCCTTCATAATCTTATGTATTTTACATTATGCATTCAAAATCATTCAAAGAAGAAATCCATAGACTTCACCAACCTGCCAAAGAATTCTAAGACAAAATCTCTTGCTTTTAAAGAAAGGCCTTGATATTTCAGTGGGATTGATGGGAACAGGGATAGTAGGTATTGGCAGGAATGCACATTTATAGAAATTTTAGGCCAACAATAAGCATAGTTTTAAAGTGAGAAGACGGTTGGAAGAACAAAAGTTGTTTTAGAAATATAGCTGAGAATGTCTCTAAATGATTGTTTTTGTAGATTGTTTTTCCAAGAACTTCTTGTTCTTGTCTTCTTGTCATCTAAGACCAAATGACAAACATATACACAAAGAAATGATCTGTAGGCAAACACACACTCCCCCAATACCCCTCTATTAAGTCACTGGATCTGGGTAGAGAAGAAAAAAGATGCAGCTATAAAAGATCATTTTCTGGTGAGGAAAACACAAAAAATGAAAGGGTTTCTATGTTTTGCAAGATAACCTTTTTATGAATACAAACTACCAAAAGGCACCAGAAATGGGGCCAGCCAAAATAAAAGTTTAACAGACCATTTCTTTAAATATCTCTCTGCAATTGTGGCATAATAGCTCAACTGA
Organism: Myrmecobius fasciatus; assembly: GCA_023553655.1. NCBI lineage: Eukaryota > Metazoa > Chordata > Mammalia > Dasyuromorphia > Myrmecobiidae > Myrmecobius > Myrmecobius fasciatus. The sequence goes on along the minus strand of JAJPUD010025306.1, from coordinate 4,221 downwards.
AGAAGTTCCACTAACTATCCAAAAAACCTTAAGGTTTTTGTTGCTGTTGGTGTTGTATGTTGTTGAATTTCTTCAGATCCACAACTGTGCCTTTTTTTAAATGCAATTCTATGCATACTATGCCATGTTATACTTGAATTTAAAGAAGGAATTTAAAGAAATAGGCTAGCAAGGGAAATCTCAGGGGATTGAATAGGATAGTATACATTTGTTGTACCCATTCCAAATGTCTTTCACTTCCACATATATCCAAGGGAATATGTCCAACTTTCTGATTAATCCTTTAACTCACCAAAAAAAAAAAAATTGTAGGAGAAAGATGCGATCAGATTACTTGTGGCACTGGAATAATTAGTTTCTGAAACTACTTAAAATCACTTATTTTTCATTTGAACTATAGCAAGGACTTCAAGGTTGCTGGTCACAACCTTCCTCTTAACACCTTTACCCAATTAAAGACTAAAATAGCACCATGTCAAATAACCATGAGTTGTCCAAAGAGAAATTATAGCAACTATCCATCTCAGAACTGTACAAACATCAGAAATCCAAATAAAGGAAGAGAATAACATTTATTAAATATCATAGGTGCTGGACACTGTCCTAAGTACTATACAAATATCTCATTTGATCTTTGTAACAACCCTAGATTGGTACTATTATATTCAATTGACTGTTGAGAATACTGAGGCAATGGTTAAATGCCTTGCCAAAGGCACACAGAAATTAAGAGGCCTATTAGAAAAGCTGAATCATGACAAGTAAAAAAGCTGAATCCCAATGTGTACCAGTGACTATTTAGGGACATCTGAATTCTGCAAGAATATATCCGCAAGTCATAGAGTGGAGGCTTTTGAAAAAACTTCATGGTGGTTCACCACCAGTTGAACCTTAGTTCAGGGACCTTAATGATATCTAAAAGTGTTAGCAACCAGTAGAGAATGACAATATTCATGTCAAGATATCAAGGATCTAGGAGTACTATTTATTACACTCTTGACTTGAGATGACATTAGGCCCTGTGATCTAGAGCTCTTGAAACTCTAGAAGATCTAGGGAGACCTAGATTAAATCTGAATATTAATTAATCTGAATATGATATACCCAGATAATGGGAGGTCATTTCAGGTGACATACAAGGAGACCAAACAGGGCTAAGAAGACCATAATAAATCATAGATCCAGAAGGTAGTAAAAGCAAATTAGGCATTAATTTTAAAGTATAAAACTTTAAAGTTAAAATATATTTACATGTATATTAATCAAAAAAACCCCAAATCTAAAAAGCTTAGGAATGATAAGGATGTTAAACAGAAGGTTTGTGTGTCAGTTACAAAACAGTTTTATCTGAAAATATATTAGTGCTTTTGATTTCATGCTTGGCTAATACAATTTTAGTAACCTGAAAAAATACCTAAAATCAATTATACTTAGAATCCTTTATGTAGTGTGCTTCATTTAGCACTGCATTAATAAGTTTTCACTGCATTTAGAGCTTATGTAGTTCTCTAAAACACTATGTACATAATTGCTTACATTATAACAAAGTCAATATAGGGGGAAAAAAAGACCAAAAGTTCAAGAGAAGAAATGTACAAAAATGAATAAGGAAAAAAAAATGAATTTACCACTAGGACAATAAAAATATTTCTAGAAAATTGAGTAAAAAAATGAAATAAGCATTTTGATGGACAGAAGAGGAAGGCAAAGAAATATCTTAAAACAGAAAGTGGCAAGCCTTACATTTTTATTGAACTAACTAAATATTGAAATAGACCAAATAGAAATTAATGACTTTGAAACATTAATTGTAGGACAAAATCAAAACATTCAAAAATGAAGATAATGCAAGATATCTACTCTAAGAAATGATTGACTTGGAAAAGAAGTCTTGGAGAAATTTTCTGAAGAATTAAGTGTGTCCCAATGATAATTTTTTAAAAGCCATAATACTATATTTCAGAAAGTCAAAAGCCAAAACTATCCAGATCTGTTAAAAGCAAAAAACAGAAGACAGAAAGAATACACTACTGAACCACTAAAACAAAAACAAAGGAAAAGTCCAAAATTTAGAGGTTCTAGGTCTAACAAAAAAATAGCACAAGCAGACAAGAAAAAGTTCAAATACAAGGAATTACAGTCAGAATCACACAAGTCTTGGAAGCTTTATTATTCCTGAGAGGATATCTTGGAATATAATATTTTAAATACAAAAGATAAAAGGTTTACAACTATGAATAACCTGAAAGGAAAAGTATAATACTAGGGTGGGGGAATATATCTTTAATAGAGGGCTTTCAAGCATTTCTGATGAAAAGAACAAAAATTAGTAAAAACTTTGAAATGCCAGAAACAACAAAAAAAAGGTCAAAAAGAAATCTAGAAAGGTAAATATATTTGTGGAATTTGAATAGGCTATACAAAGATTAAATGCTAATATTTAATAATGTAAAAGAATTACATGCTAAAACAATTAAACATTTTAAAAGTTTTAAATTTCAAATTCTATTTTTCCTTTAATACATTCTAAAGGCATAGAAGGAGAAGACAAATGATGATCTGGAAAGAGAACGATAAATTTATGTCCAGATTGATTAAAGAGAAGAAAGAAAAACAAGAGCAAAGGAATAAGCTAGGGTTGGAAAGACGAACAGAGGAAAGGAACTTGCTGTTTCTTATTATTTGAGGTATGTGAGAAAAGTATACAAATATCAAAAAATTTAGGAGAAGTTGATATCAAATAAATCTTACTTATCAAACCCCAGACAAAGGAGAAATGGGATATACAGAGACATTCACATTTACTCAAATAAAAATCAGTGCAATAAAAATTTGAAAGAAACAAATGAAGATGAGGCTTGGGGGAGGAGAATTAGGAATTAGGTATGAGGATATTATCAGAGAAGAAATAGTCAAAAGCAAAATAGACTACAATCTTTTGAAGGTAGATCCTAATGGAGAGGATTAAAATGAGAAGGAAAAAAAAACTATCAGATTCTGGGTGAAATAAGATAGAATTGACAAAAAAACAAAAATAGATTATCTCATCTATAAATCACTGATGTTGATCACATTTCATCATATCTTCCTTTCAAAGTATGGTGGTGAAATGGCACAATTAGCAATTGCACCAGTAAATAAAGTTACAAAATTTCCAGGATGCTTTTTCCCTTAAAATGGAGAATGGAATAATAAACTAGAAAGCAGAATTTACTTTTTACTAGAAGCATATTTGAAATAAAGGATTAGGATTGTGGCAGAATTGTAGGTATTTAAAAAAAATAGTAGCAATCTAGATTTTAGATGAAGAATAATTAAAAAAGATAAGGCTGGGAAAATTGAGCCGAGAAACAACCTTATTCTTGAAGGCACCATAGACAATGAAATAATAATAGTACATAATATGTATGTTCTGAATAGCAAAGCACTTAAGAATATGAAGAAGAAAAGAATTATGGGGAGAAGTGACAGCAAAACTATAACAGGTGGGAGCCTCAATGCATCTGTTTCAAGCTAAACAAATGTAGCAAAAAGGGAAACAAGACAGAAGTTAAACACCTGAACAGAATTTTGGAAAATATTTAGAAAAGATAAGACAAATCTTTGGTGATTACTGAATGGGAATTGAAAGTAGAATACATATTTGTCAGTTGTGTAGCCTTATGAAAATTGACCTTGTGCTAGAGCATAGAGTTACTTTAAGACTTCCTCTTGGGAGAGTTTTTGGCAATTCTATGATTCAATTAATTCTACCAAAAAAAAAAAAAATGAGGACTTTGGTCAGTTTCCTGGGGGGTCAGGGAGGAGTTAACTACCCATTTCCTTGTCATGCATATCCTTTCTTGCCCGCCCAAACCCCCATTACTAAATGAAAAAAAATACATATGCAGAAAAGAAGAAATTAAAATAGCTTTTTGACTACAACACAATTATCATCAAAAGGGGGGGAATTTGCACTAAGGAGTTTTAAATTAAATGGAAAATCAATAATTAAATTTTAAAGAATCAGTATGCCAATGAACAATTAAAAAAACAAGATAATTTCAAAGAAGGAAATGAAAACAATAGCAGCATAGCAAAACTTTAGGGATGTAATAAGGCATTCTACAGAGGAAATTTTATATCTTCACATTATGAAACAAAAACAAGAGAATAAATCAATGAATTTATCATGCAACTAAAAAGATTAAAAACTCCAATTACAATAACTGTTCCTTTGGT